>JAHLJT010002406.1:205213548-205469115 GCA_031308135.1 Acheta domesticus
GTGACAACCAGTCTGCAGTCAGCGGGTGTCATCGTAAAGAACCCAAAAACTGAGTAGCAAGCAAAATTAAAAAAATTCATTCATCATTATATCAAATATATATGGTGATAGTGAATACGAGTGCAGATGAGAGAATTAGGAAGAGGTGGGCAAGGAAGAAATGAGAGTTTAAACGACCGCGCGAAGCTGAGCGCGATTCGGAAACAGCAGTAACTGACCAGGATGGGTACGGCAAGTGCGATAAGGGAGCAACACACTCAGATCCTTGTGAGGAGAAAAGGAGGGGAGGCGCGACTTGACCGGAAGAAAATTTCTTTTCGAGCTGAGAGCGGTAAGAGCGGTCTCATTGTATCTACTGTCGGGAAGCAGACGGGGCCCGGTCGCAAGTTAGCATCAGCGGAAAGAGTATTATGAACTTGTGTAATGAAAAGTGCTCATGTCATGGTGCAGTAATTTCGCTCGTGAACAAAGCGTTATTTCGGGAGGCCGTAATATGATTGAATTTGAATGAATAGGTACGCTGAACAATTTCGAGCATAGGAAGTGAGTTGGAAGAAGAGCTAAGCAATTATTATCCGGTAATTCGTGCGACCGAGAAAATTAATAAAATAACTGTTCGTGTAAACGGCCGCGTTTTGCATGAGCGCAGGGACAGTATCCAATTCGCGGAGGGGACAAGAAGCGAAGAGGGCAGAAGAGCCGAGAAGAACGTATCGTGGAGGCGTCGCGAGAGGGCTCGGAACGCTTGGAAATTATCCTTGGCGCGCCACAGCAGCGGGGCGTTCCAGGAGGCGACAGCGCGAGGCGCGCGACCCACCGCAATCCGTTGGCCGGCGTGAAAGACGGCGTGAGAACGTTGAGTAAAAGTTCGTCGGGGCATAGGAGAAATTGGAAACTGGAGAGAGAAGGTTATTACCCAAAACTAGTCGCGAGAAATGGGGTGGGGAAACAACTGTAACAGATTTAGTCGCACTTAATAGACATCTCAATATCCAGACGATGACGAAGAGGGGAGTCCAAATTTAGTCAACATTTTGTATCATTGTAATATTCTGTCAATGGAATTAACTTGTAAAATAGATTAGGTTTGGATGGGGGAATTATGTGGAAAGGTGGATCACGAAGAAAGGAGTTCAATTTTTGTCTGTAACTGATATTTAAAGAATTGGATAAAAGTTATTTGACTTTGTGTAATTAGCCGTAGGTGTATACCAGTCAAATGGCGTGGGATCACATTTGCGCAGGCTGGTAAATATGTTTGAGATGGTGATTTTTTAAAAGGTATCTGAAACTAACGAGCAATGATTTCAAGGTAATATGTTTCTGATGGGGAAATTTTCGTTGAAATAAATCTCTGACTTTGTACCAGAAAGGGGTTGCTAAAAGTTCCATCACGTGCTATTCCGAATCACGACTCCGCCCTGCAAGACCCTGTGCCTTTTTCAGGTCTCCCAAATAAAATTAGGATTATCGTGGCGAAGTACGTCACATAATTATATATATATATATGTATGTATATATAATTATTTCAGTATATAACAGTTCGTCTCTACAATTAATATTAATAACTTGAAACGGCTTCGATATGCAAATCTCTATCTATATTTGAAACGTTGGGTTCTATCGAGGTTCGAATATGCAGGGGCCACAATTCGGCTACCTCATTGTTCGACCACAATCCCCTGTAGACTCGCTTCCATACGGAACACCCCCCTCCCAAAACCTGAAAGTGTTTTTTAATGATGAGTGCCAGATGCACATAAACAAAGTGTCTTTTCTAATTCTTTCGCACAGAACCCAGTATGAAATTGTATGATAATTAAGATTTCATTTAAATTCGAAAACAACATCCTTTCGAAAATGATTAGCTTTGATCATGACCATGAGAATAAAATAATGTTCGTCGAACATTAACCTGAGCTCTCTCCCGTTGTATCGGGATGCGCCCGCTCGGACGCGCGTATCTCCCTCACCATCAAACCGTCGAGGTGGGGTTGGGTGGGTCCACGGTCATGACGGGGGGAGCAGAGAAGGCTCTCAAGTGTTCCTTTCTCATTTTTTTTCATCTTCTTGCTTCTCATTTCATGTCATGTACTCTTTCATCCTTTTCTCCGCACTGGCCTTCTCTGTATGCTGAACGCCCACCCATGTGTTTGCCGTGCATGGCGACCCGTGTCGAGGGAATGTGTGTCCTGGCAGTTGAGGGACCTGTTTGTTTCCCTATCTAGTCCTAGTGCTACTGTTCGCCTTGCACTAAGGAGTACGTTGATTACGTATTTTGGGGAACATTCCCTGTAGGTTCCAACACACTCGCTTTGGCCCCGGACTCTTCTAGACGGGCGGTCGGGAGCTAACCCACTCCCGATCAATCGGCTCGGACTAGGTCTTGTACTGAACTCCAGGGTGAGCGGGGGAATCCACGGCGGTGCAGCGCTGTGTTATTCCCCCACTATATCCTCGTGGCAACCTCTGGCACTCCGATGGAGTGTCCCCTTGTGGGGCTCCGTGGTGGGTGGGGACCACGAGGATGAACCTATTCCATCTACATGGATACTTCACCTTTCCCCCCGCCCTCTTCCGCAAGGAAGAGGAGATTTGCAGAAGAACTATTGATTTGAATAGTTTCTTTTCTAGAGAAGAAGATCGACCCAAGAAGCCTCGTTTCTCCCTCATGGCATGTGCCGAGGAAGGTAAGACTTTCAAACATGTGAGTGCTGTCCGTCTGGCGCGAGCTATCGAAGAAGCCTACGGGAAGCTCCAAGCTGTCGTGCGACAAAGGAATGGAACCATCTTTTTGAAGCGAGTACCGACGAGCAGATTGTAAAATTCAAAATACGAAGCAGATTGCCGGCCTCCAGGTAGTAGTCACGGTTCATCCCACCTTGAACCTGAGCAAAGGCGTAGTCAACCACGAGGACTTTTGCTACTGAAACGGAGGAAGATCTTCTAAACTTTTTTAAGACCCATGGCGTGACTGAGGTGTACAGGATCGGAAGGAAGGAGCAGGGGAAAGTGATCCCTACTTCTACCCTGATCCTTAACTTTTGACCGACCATCCCTCCCGGAAAGGATCGTTACCGCTTTCTACAAACCTCCGTGTGCGGCAGTATGTGCAGAACCCTTTGCGCTGCTCAAGTGTCAAAGTTTGGGCATACCCAACAGCGATGTATGTCCGTTAACGCGGTTTGCGGGAAGTGTGGATCGTCAGTTCACGACCCCCAACCCTGCGACAAACACCGCACTGTGTGAATTGCGAAGGCGATCACCCAGCCAACGACAACCAGTGCCCCACGTTTCTCCGGGAAAGGGAAATCCAAAAAATAAGGGTAACCGAAAAGGTTTCCTTCCCTGAGGCGAAGCGTAGGTTCCAAATCAGGAATCCAGTGGACCTATCTCGATCCTTTTCCAGTGCTGCAAAACCTAAGTCCCCGGGGGTAACAGCGAGTTGTCAAACTCACTGTACCCCAGCGGTAGTTTCGCACTTTAGTTGTCAGGTGTCGCCGACAGACTTCCCCGAAGATTCGGCATGTATCCAAGGTGGGAAAATTATAATTCCCACAAAGTACAAAAAACCTGTGCAAAAACACCACCAGAAATCGACCACTGAGACTTCTACTGAAATCGATCTTAAACAGACACCGCCTCCCAGGAAAAATACGTCATCCAAATCCCGTCCACCTCTTTCTGTCTCTGAGAATCACATCGGACGATCCTCCAGCCCCTATAGATCTCGGTCACCCGTGGCCAAAGTCGGGAAACCCCCCGACCATATCCAGCAGCAGTCAGGATGACTCTGCTGTGATGAGGAACCCCACGAGAGTTCCTCTACAACCATTCAGAGGTGAGAAAGAAAAAAAAGCAACCAAAGAAATAATTTCTCATAATGGCTCTCTCATGGAACTTAAATGGTCTTCGTGCTCACTCAGAAGAATTAGATTAATATTTCTCGCCACCAAACCATTTATAGTCTGTCTTCAGGAAACTCATCTTCTCCCTCATCATCCCCTGTCTCTTCGCGGATTTAACATCTATCGGTTTGATCAAGACGACGGACTTCGTGCTCACGGCGGCGTTGCGGTACTCATCCGCGACTCCCTGTTCTCGGAGGAACACAACGTTCGAACGACCTCCAAACAGTTTGCGTACGGGTACACCTACCATCGTTCTCTTTTACGGTGTGTAGTATATACATTCCCCCTGGTCAAGTCGTGTCACAAGAGGAACTCGAAGATGTTTTTTCTCAGTTGCCCGCCCCTTTTTTATTGCGGGGGATTTTAATGCCCACAATCCCCTCTGGGGTGGCACGAGGACCTGCCCGAGAGGTTCTATCCTCGAAAATATTATTGACCAGCAAAACTTAATTCTTCTGAACTCCGGGAATCACACTCATTTCTCCATGGCGTCAAACACCTTCTCGTCAATCGATCTGGCACTCTGCAGTCCATCCCTATCTACCATGGTAGAGTGGACCGTACTCGATGATCTACATGGGAGTGACCATTTTCCCACTTTGGTCCACTTTAATGTCCCTGATTTAGACGTCATCTACCCTCCTCGCTGGCTATTCCATCGAGCCGACTGGGATACATTCAGCGAGAAAATTATAATGCCAGACCACTTCTCAAATAATATCGACACCTTGGTGGCCCAATTCACCGACGCCGTTCTTCGCGCAGCCACCATTGCAATCCCGAAGTCTACGTGTCGGCCACGACGCGTCCCTGTGCCTTGGTGGAATGCTGACTGTGCCACCGCGGTGCGAGACCGAAAGCAAGCACTCGCTAGGCTCAATAGGTTCCCCACCGCATCAAACCTGATCGATTTCAAAAGAAAGCGGGCCAGAGCCAGATTAGTAATACGGGAAAGTAAGACCGCTTCCTGGAGAGCCTTTATCTCTTCTCTTTCTTGCCATACCCCGCCTAAAGTAGTATGGCGAAAGATCCGACAGATCGGAGGAAGATTTTCCCCATCATCTGTCCCAGGACTTCTTATTAATGGAAATCTTATTACCTCTCCAGAAAAAGTAGTTGAGGAATTGGCCTGTCATTATGAAAATTCCTCCAGTTCCTTACACTACTCCCCTAGCTTCTTGAAAACTAAGAGTAGAATGGAGAAATGCAGATTGGACTTCTCTACCTGCCTGGAGGAAGATTATAACGCCCCTTTCTCCATGGATGAATTTTCCTGTGCGCTCACCCGTGGGAAAGATTCTGCTCCAGGACCAGACCAGATACACAACCAAATGTTAAAACACCTGCCGGAAGAGGCACGTATCTTTCTCCTCCGTATCTTCAACAAGATTTGGATGGAACATACCTTCCCTAGAACCTGGCGCGAAGCGATTATTATTCCTATTCCTAAAGAAGGAAAGGACAGGACAAAGCCGTCAACCTACCGTCCAATCTCGCTCACAAGCTGTATATGCAAACTTCTGGAGCGAATGGTGAATACGCGTTTGGTCTGGCACCTGGAGCAGAGAAACCTACTTACCCCCATTCAATGTGGTTTCAGGAAGAACAGGTCAACCATGGACCACCTTGTCACCCTTACCACACAGATCTCCACTGCTTTCGTGCTACGTCAACACCTGGTAGCAATTTTCTTTGATATAGAGAAAGCTTATGATACTACCTGGAGGTACGGCATTCTTCGCACCATCCATTCTTGGGGTCTTAGGGGCCGGCTCCCCCTTTTTTTAGTAGCCTTTCTTTCCTCAAGATACTTCCGCGTTCGCCTTGGTGACAGGTTATCCGCCAGCCACCATTTAGAAAACGGGGTCCCTCAGGGCTCAATTCTGAGTGTCACTCTGTTTGCCATCGCTATCAATAGTATAGCGTCGATAATCCGAGAGCCGGTGAAAGCATCGCTCTTCGTTGACGACTTTGCCATTTTCTGCTCTTCCAAGAGTATTCAAGTGATAGAGAGACAATTACAACTTGTCCTCAACAAATTGCAGGAATGGACTGATGCGACAGGTTTTAAATTCTCCGCATCAAAAACTAGCTGTATGCACTTCTGCAGGATTTATCATCTTCATAACCACCCCGATCTTTTTCTTGGAAGCCATCTTCTACCTTTTGTGGACTCTGCAACTTTCCTTGGGCTTACTTTCGATAAGAGCCTAACTTGGCGAAATCATATACGTAAACTGAAGAGCCGATGTGTCTCACCTCTGAACCTCCTCCGCACCCTTACAGGCAGCTCTTGGGGAGCTGACCGTGTGTGTCTCTTGCGTTTGTATAGAACCCTCATCCGCTCTATTTTGGATTATGGATGTATTGTATATGGGTCAGCGTCACCATCAACCCTCCGGCCATTAAATACCATTCACAACGCCGGTATAAGAATTAGTACAGGCGCCTACCGCACGAGTCGCATCGAATGCCTCTTGGCCGAAGCTGGAGAACCATCTCTGAGCCGAAGGCGAGATATTTTATTAGCCTCTTATGGGGCTAAAGTGTCGGGACTGGTTGACCACCCTTGTCGTCGTATAATCATCCACCCAAAGTATGAGTCCTCGTACAATCTTCGAACTTCGTTACCCCATCCCCCAGGTATTAGATTACGAAATCTTCTCCGGGAATTAAATGTAGAACTTCCCACCCCTGTGAGACCCACAAGTGACCGGATCCCCCCTTGGAAACTCCTCCTTCCCAGTATTGACTTCAGACTCTCCCATTTACCCAAACAAACTACTAGTCCTCTGGTTTACCAGAAGCAGTTTCTGGATATGAGAGAATCCTATCCGGATCATTTATTCTTATACACGGATGGTTCATCGTGCAGCGACGCGGTGGCATGTGGTTTTTACTGTATCAGGGCCACCAAATCATTTCGGCTTCACTCTAAATGCAGTATTTTCACTGCCGAAATGTGTGCAATCTTTGAGGCCCTAAAATACATTGAATCAGCGACGTTGCGGCGAGTAGTTATCTGTTCCGATTCTCTCAGCTCTCTTCAAGCTGTCTCCCGTCCTTCGTCAGACTACCTGACTTTATCCGTTCAAAGCCTGATTCATCGTCTTCTGTCCCGCCGCTATGACCTGGTACTTAGTTGGGTCCCAGGCCACGTGAGTATCAGAGGGAACGAACTGGCCGACCAGGCGGCGAAATCAGCGACTCGTAAAACTCGTATCGACATCCCTTCTGTGCCATTGTCCGATGTTCAGGCTTTCTTGAAACGATCCGTGCTTGGAGCGTGGCAAGCAGAGTGGCACAATGGCACTTTCAAACTAAGTGCGATAAAGAATTCTGTGTATCCCTGGCGCTCCTCATCACGGTCCTGTAGACGCGAGGAAGTTGTTTTGACCCGTCTTCGTATCGGACACTGCCATTTCTCTCACGGTTTCATTCTTCGAAATGAAACTCCCCCCATCTGTGACTCGTGCCAGACTGTTCTTTCCGTGGAACACGTCCTGCTGTACTGTAGGAGATTTGTTGGTAGTCGACGAAGACATGACCTGGGCAACTCGCTACAAGTGGTGCTCGGGGATGACGATTCTGCGCTCTCAAAACTTTTTTGTTTTTTGAGAGAAAGCAGAATATATAATTTTATTTGAAAGAACAATGTTTTATGTTGTTTTTTGGCCCCTTTACAGCCAATTTTACGTTTTAAGATAAATTTTACGCGCCCTTTTTCTATTTTCCTTCTGCCATTTCTACATGTATACTTGATGCAGAATTCGAGCCTCCTTTTTAGCCCATGTACATGCTTTTAAACAGTGAGTAAGTTACATATGCAACACTGAATATTCTTTTCTCCAAATACTCTGGCATGGGCGCCAATGACCACAGCAGTCGAAGCGCCCTTTAAACCCTATTCAATCAATCAATCAATCCTCACCATCACTTTCGACCAATCTTGATGCCTTCTATCTTGTATCTTCCGGCACGCCACGAAATCACTCCCATTCACATAATGTATTAGCCTCCCATATCACCATCAGCACTTGTTGGGCAAAATAATTACAAGTTCATTTAGCTTGGTGCTTCACCTTCGTCACTGGTAAAAACTAATTAAAGTTGGCAATTTTCTTAAAAAGTCCTCCCTATGAGTAAGAAAATATTCCAAGTCAATGCACGGCTTCACCAAAATGTTTCAATGTTCCACTTTCACTCGTGGAAGACAAAAGTTAAAGTCCCGAACTATCTCTGGAATTTTTTATGTCTCTACTTTCGATCACAAAAAATAAACCAAGTCTGAACTCGGACACGCACCCCCTAATTCACAAATGACCCTCTAGCAATGAGATCTGAGCTGCAACTAACTAATTTTTTCGTTCTTCAATCCAGGAAAACTCGTGTTCATTGTCGTCCAAAATTCTGTTTTACATTCCCTACCAAAGGATTGTTATTAGGTATTCACTCCTCTAACCAAGGTGCACTCTTGGGCGAAATTTCCACTCTTACACACACATCTTTCGACTGATTCTACATTACATCCACGGGCTCATGAAATTGTTTACCTCTGTTACTACGGTGCCCGTTTACAAAATATCGTGACATGTCGGTGTCCTCCCTAGCAACCTGTTACTACGGTGCCTAATTCTAAGTTAAATTAGTATTAAAGTCTTAAATTATTCAGTTTTGAAAGCCCTCCCGCATTTGGTATATCACTATATATATATGTATATATATGTATATATAATACATATGTATATAATAAATCATATTTTACTTAAAAAAATATTTCTAAACATTATTATTATTGGGGGGGCGCAAACATCTAATTTTGCCTGGGGGGCAAAATAACCTAGCGCCGGCCCTGTAGACACATTACTAAACTTAGGGCCGGTTGCATAAACGTTCGATATGGAATCCATAAGCTTATTGATTCTATAAAATAGTCTACAGCGGCAAAACGTGTTTCTGAAACGACCAATACGACTTATGGAACCTACAAAACGTTCTATATCTTATAGGTCCTGAGACATGTCTACAAATGCTTATAGAATCTACAAATAAGCAACATGGCGACACTGCGCACTGCTGCAAGCATCTGTTTACTAGTGTTTGAGGTTATTGGTGGTTCTTGGCGTCCGTGTTATGATATAATATTTTTTTAGAGTTTTATTTGGTGTGTAGGGTGCGTTTTTGGTATATTTTTGAGTGTTGAATTTTAGTGAATATTATTCATGCAGACATATTATTTTACTTTTTATTTAATTCTGATTTAAGTACAGTTTATTCTTTAATAAACATTTATTTATTTTACTTTTTATTTAATTCTTATTTAAGTTCAGTTTATTCTTTAATAAACTGTACTTAAATAAGAATTAAATAAAAAGTAAACTAATATGTATGTATGAATGAATATAATGCAATAAAACGAAATTGCTACTGAGGACGTATAGAGACAAACCAACACTCCGCCAAAACCACCTCGCTAGAGCTCAGCACACACTAAGAACGTGCAAAACGAAACACAGAATACGCACTATTCAAATATCGACTGTGCCGCTATCTAGTGGTGGCATTTTGAAGTACTTATAGAACCTATAGTTATAGATTCCCTAACATTTGCTTTATGCAACGGTGAACGGCCTGTGGAGCCTATACATTTTGTAGAACCCATTGCTATGGAACCCGTATGGAAAGCTTTATGCAAGCGGCCCTTAGTATTTATCCATTTTGGCAGTCTTAAGTCAGACTTTACGAATTCCTTAATTTAATGTAGAAATAAAAATTCTATGGATGTGCATGGAACATTCTATAAATTGCTATGGAATTCTTTGGTTGACTGTTCCTGTGATTACAGACGCAAGATGAAGTCTTTTAAGATGGAGTTTGAAGATTCTGATTTTTCGTAAGCTTAAGCTGATATTTTAGGGCACGTAAATTACAAAATCAGCAGAAACCCAAACAATTTATTGGTCTCTTTTTTTGGCCTTCCCCTTTGTTAAAACATGAAAATAGATATTGACACTTTTTGAGAGAGCAATAAAGACGAAACTTGGAATGTCGACTTGTGGGACTTGAAATGTCCTGATGTTCCTGAAATAAAACATTAATGTTGTCAGAATATGCAAGTGTTGGAATGTTTGCGAATTGCTCTGCTCGCATTTCAACAATGCATAATTTTTCTGTATCTTGGAAATTCCCGCGTTTAAAGCACTCTTATCCAGACAGTGCTGCGCTCTGGTAGCGGCGATGAGTACTGTAATTTAAATGTGTTTTCTTCAGGTGTTTTTCTGTCTGCAACAGTGGCGTGTGGTGAATTTTTTTTGTAGGGAAGCAATTACATTTCAGATGAAAGATTTTTAATTTTTCACATGGATATGACAAATTCAGAAAACCCTGCACTATTTCACTTTTTTCCGTTGAAAACTGTAATAAACTAGGTCAACAAAATAATTTGGATTTACTTTCACACCCAGTAATCCATTCAACTTTCTCATAAATTTGTGGATTAAAATGACGCTCACAAGTTTTAATTTTTGTGATTGATTTTTTTAATTGAGTTTCTCTACTTTTTGAAATTATTCCTTTCCTCTCCGCATAATTGCAGGAGCTGAAACCTCGCTTCAAACTTTCGTCTACAGGACAACACACTTCTCTAGAACTTGCAACATCAGCAGAGTTAAGAGCACTCATCACGATTTGCAGTTGTAATCTGAAGTAAGAGGTGTAAACACATTATTTTCTTCAAAGTTTCAACGAAGTCTTGAAAGATTTGCAGCCCAAGAAAATAAAAAACTGAGGAAAAAAATAAATTAATACCACTGAACCCGTAAGCACATGCGGAGCGCACCGCACCGCACGCTCGTGGTGAGTCACGCTGGTTGCAGAAAGCTGATTGCTTCCAAAGGCGACATCGACCGCGTGAGCGCACGCGCTCCCACCACACGCGCCAGTATATCTGCTCATCACAGCATTCCCTATGAGACGCTGGATGCAGTCATACCAGTGCTTCCAAAAAGCTTTACTGCCCTATCTATTCGTGACAATAATAATTACGTGCTCATTTTCGAAAGATAAGATTGTCGCGCCCAATTTAAACTGTTTTTACTTGGAATACAAGTAAATAATTTTATATTACTAGTCAAGTGGTATTTAAATGTAAGATATCCTTGGAAATGATAGGGGAAGCAATGCTTCCATGGAATAAACTCACCGGTTTGCAATTAGCATTGCGGATTTTGGAGAGAAATAAAACCATCTCTAGCGCGTGATACTTGAAAATGCACGAGTTTAGCGTAGGAGACCTTAAAACCGTTTATTTGAAATTATGCGCCAAATTGTAATAAAATGCGAAAGCAACGTGTAACTCATTTTATTTTCAAAGACATTTGACACTTACACTGAGTGTCTAACTTGCCACCAAAAAATTCCCGGGGTAAACTTATTTCAACTTTCCTTCCTCATGGTGGAATAAACCATCTTTCCTAATTTTTATTTACTGAATTCTAAACGTTAACCTGATTGTCTATAACGAATGGAACTTTTTGTTAATACTGATGTCAGACAGTCAATAGAACCTTAATAAGTGTCTACTCTCCCCATAACAAGCGTTGCAAGTCATAGAAGTATTAAGAAAGCAAATGGTTCGTGGACCCAGAGAGAATCTATAAGAAAAGAGTTAAAAACCGTTTTATACTTTGGTTTTTCTTTCTTGGCGCACGTGGGGGTGTCATCAAAATGGAATATCTCACGGTATTTTGCGTCGTTCTCCGTTGTGCCGCCAGGAGTCACATGATCGCCAGCACTCTTCGATACAGTCGCGACTCCTAGCGGCACAATCGAGAACGAGGCGAAATACCATGAGATATTCCATTTTATTGACGACCCCCCCCCCCCGTGCGCCAAGAAAGAAAAACCGAAGTATAGTGCGCAGTCCAAATTTCAAAAGTCATAGCAACATCGGTCGCGTTCTCTGTGCAGAAAAAGCGCAAGAATCGATGGATTTGAACCCTAAGGAAATAGCCGAAATGAATTTCACATCTTGTACGTCGTGTGTAGTGGAACAGTTTCTTCGCTTTCAAGCGCATTTTAACGGATGAGAAAAGAGGTTTTACGCCCGGGAGTCTTTCAAAATACTTCATTGTTGAGTGTCTACTAGAAGTGCAAAATGAGTACTGAAAATTGTAATTTTTACAAATATGTTCCGAAAATCCTACAATTTTCTAAATTGAAAAATCCTATAAAATCCGAATATACAGATAGAACATAATATTACCTTCTTAAAACCAAAAAATCTTACTGATAACCCTACCAAAATGCGCTCAAGAATCGGGGCACACTCAAAAACACTATCATTCACAAGTTATACTGTAACAGGCTGTACTGCAAGAATGACGCGTTTCACCGGACATGACCGAAAACTGCCGAACTGCCGAGATTCTCCGGCTGAAGCGACGAGTAGGAGAACATCGCAGAGCATATAGGCTTACTTGGGTTTTTATTTCTTGGCGCGTGAGGGCCTGTGTTTACGATGCAATGTCTCACGGCATTTCGCGTCTTACTCGGTAGCGCCGCTAGACAACGCAAGATGGAGACCTTTTTGAGCAGTGCTGGTGATGCGACATCTAGCGGCAGGACCGAGAAAGACGCGAAATGCCGTGAGATATTCCATCGTGAAGACAGGCTCTCACGCGCCAAGAAATGAAAATGAACAAAATGAATTAGCTGATGTTAAGGCAACAAAATTTTTAGGTCTTTCAATTCAATCAAACCTCAAATGGAATGTACATATAACAGAATTAAACACTAAATTAAGTTCATTATGCTATGCATTCAGAATTCTTTCAAATTTTGTCAGCCTTCATGCAGCTCGTTGCGTTTATTTTGCAAATGTGCATTCCCGCCTGAGATATGGCATAATATTCTGGGGAAGCTCATCCTGTAGTATTCAGACCTTCAGATTGCAAAAGAAAATTATTCGAATAATGAAAAAATGCCTTCCACGTGATTCCTGCAAGCCTCTTTTCATTGAGCTGGGAATCCTAGCATTGCCTTGTCTATTTATTTACGAATCTGTAATATTTGTCAAAAATGACCTACTTAACGGAGGGAACATATTTTCATGCAATATTGATATTTATAATTACAACACACGCCGTAGAAATCACGTGCATCAAGTGTCAGTATCAACAGCTCAGTACAAGAAATCAACATACAATACATGTACGTTACTTTACAACGCATTGCCAGATGACATAAAACAATTAAAGTCGGTACACAAATTTAAGTTAAAAGTAAAATCTTTTCTGCTGCAAAACTGTTTCTATACAATTAGAGACTATACTGATCGTGAAAAAGAAACATAATGTTTAATGTAACAAAACAAAGATATATAATGAATTAGTTTATGTTTGCATTGTATACATTTAAAAAATATTTAATACGCCTGTAACAAGTAATGTACTTCAGCTTCCGGGTCAATGACCCCCATCTCGATCAGGTTTTTGTCCAGTTTCCCTGATCCATTGAGCAAATGCTGAGATGGCCCCTTGTTTTGCTTCTGGACGTAAATGTAGCTTCACTGTGCGCACGTTTTGTTGAGCACTCCTTTTGCTTGTAGTTCATTTACAGTTGAAATTGATTTCTATAACTTGGGAAAAAACATTTTTCAAATATCTTTATGTTTCTAAAATAATTATTTTCTAAATTCATTTTTTCGTTTTTTTTTGTTTTTTTAAATAAAATTTCTGGCCCTCAAGAAAATGTGCGCAGATAAATTTCTTTCCCCACACGTCATATACAGTTTTTACTGTTTTTTTGACAAATAAATAAATAAATAAATAAAAACCAAAGTATAAGACTATGAACCGCAGCGGCCGGTTTAGTCATCGAGAGCTCAAGGCGGCGAGCTCTCAATTCGATTCGTCAATATTAGGGATTCCTTTGCGATTTTCTAGCTGTCTTAGCACAACATCTGTTGTTTCGTAACTAATATTGGTTTGATATGATTAAAAATTTATTAATTATCCCATTCTCTTCTAAAATATGTACTAGTGCTACTGCAGAATGGCACATTTCTTTTTCCTTGGGTCTGGACTAGCTATTCGAAATTGCCACATACTTGTGCCAGCCCAAAGTACATTTTTATGACATTTTTTTTTTTTTTGTTTCCTAATGGTAGAACGGAAATGTTAACTTTAGAATATTAATGAGCAGTAAAATCTTGTCCTAAATGGGAATATCATTGGAAAAATATGGAGTAGTTTTTTAAGAAAATGGCTTTTAAGTGCTACTAAAAATGCGAAATTTGAAGCTCCTTTTTTAGAGAAAATTTTTGAGTTTTCGAAAAACTTAATTTGAAGCACTTTAACTTACAAATACAATAGTGTTTTCTTACAATACAATAGTATTTACAAATTGCTGTTAATGTGCATATTAAAGGTATAAGACATCTTTAAAAAAAATGTGTAATTTTTGCAACAACAAAAAAATTCCCCACATTGAACTTTACTTCATATTAAAAAGTGCAATTAGCACTATCCATTCCAAAAGTTTGAAAAAAAATTGAGCCATTTATGAGAAAATGGCGTTTGAGCGTTTCTGAAAATGCTAAAACTATTCATAAATAAGAATAGTATGTGTTGACATGGGTGTATTGTATTATCAGTAACCTATGGATTTTTGCCTATTTGCCGATTTTTACTCTTCAATTATAAACGCAATATTTTAGGTTGCTTATTCATTTTGCAGCAGGAGATGTATTTAAATATTATACTACCAGTGCCTTAAAATGAATAAATAATGTAAAACACTGCAATTTTAATTGAAGGATAAAAATCGGCAAATAGGCAAAAATCCGCAACTTAATTATCAGTTACAAGATGACATATAGAACAAGAGGAGGAGGATAAGAGGGTCTTGAAGAAAAATATATGTAACAAGCTTAATATGGAAATGGAAAAATAAGGAGGGTGGGGCATAGCATGCGACAGTTCTCGCACGGGTACGCTAGTTTCTGTTGTTTTCCTTAGTCCTCACCGCATCATCTATCGATGACCGGACGCCTCACAACCGACCTTACAAGTACGCTAGCTGCTTATGCTCAGCGGCATCTAGATTTTTATCGCCGCGATTCCTAAGAGGTGGGGGAGTCTCGTGTCACCGCTGACGTCATAGTCGGCGTCACCTGTTTCCTTTGCATCACTTGTTTCCTTCCTGCGCGCTTAAAAGTCTCCGGAGCAGTTTCTCGCTAGTGCGATGCAACCATCTGGGGAGGAAAGGTTGCATGCCTTCACAGCTCAAAATGACCTAAGAAAATTGAGTTGAAAAATATATTAAAAACCACTGATGTTACGAAATGGTACAGACTTTCTCGTACTAGTTTCCCAATCTCCTTTGTGTAGGCTAGCTTTTCGGTGTTGCCCCTCTCTTCCCAGCTGCCATCTATTGGTGCCTAAAATAAATGTGTGCACATTTTCTCAATTTTTCTGACTTGTAATACTGGAATTGAATTTTTAACTTAAAGATTATTTTAGAAGAGTACAACCTGGTCTTATTTGCATTGTAACATTTGGAGCCGCTGAGAAAAGACCCTTTGAGAGCTTATAAAAATGTGTAATTTTGAGCTCATTTTCACAGAAAAGATTCTAGTCTTCGCGAAACGTCAAAAATCATCAGAACCACTAATTGCTCATCAGAATTAGAATTACTCATAAATAAATCTTGTATAAAAATCATCCATAATGTAAGTACTAACGTATATATAAATAATATACATAAAATTCAAAATTGTGTAAATATTATTTAAAAAATCATTTGCGTAATTTTTGAAAAATCAAATGAAATACATGAGAATGACGTGTGAGTCATGTTATTCAGTGGATTGAGTTCTATTCGTAAGTTTAATTAAAAAATTGAAGTATTTTTGAGAAAATCTTGTATTTAAAATTACTCGTATTTCAATTATGCGAAAACTATTCATATTTTCAAAAACGCAAATGTCCATGACATTAATGAAAAAAACTGATCGTGATGGACAAATTGAAATAGTTCCAGGGACATCGTATAAACTACTCTAAAAATTTAAATAATATTTTTAGAAAATCGCAGGGCTTCGTGTCGAGCCAATTCGATTAGGGAATATCATTTTGGAAAAAATCTTACGAACAGTTCTGGCGTTAGTATTATTCAACAGCGGACGAACGGAAGGACTTTTTTTTTTCGATCTTCGAAAATCGATTTTCTGCAGCATTATATAACTGTCTGAAATGCGTAAATACCCGGAAAGTAGAAAGCAAACTATTCATTCTGTTCGGCATACGTACATACACTATTGTGCACATAAAAGAATAAATTTCTTTAGTAAAGTCCTCGAGATGGAGGTAGAAAGACTTTCTTGGTTCACTCAAAATACAGAAGATACCTACAACACTGATAATTACTTCAACAATGAAGTTGTTTGCATCTTTTACTTTATATTATATTGATAAAATATCTTTCTAAGTGTTAAATATGTTTTCAAACACATCCCAAGCTGATCTGATCACCCTAACGTAATCTGGTCGGACTCAAGTAAATATAATCGAACTTAAAATACAACTCAATATTATCAATAGAAACATAAAACATATGACCAACCACCAGATTAGAACAATTTCAGTTATCAGAAAATTTTCTTTTGTGTTGGTATTGGACTATTGCTTTTGGTCCGTTTTTCGTGTTGATATTTTTAACTTTGGAAAATTTTGTACTTCGACATTTTTTTGGGGGATTTAAAAATTTTTTTTTTCTGCTCGCGAACATTTGTCGTTGGGAGATCGTGACTCTCATGCATTGGATACGCGAGAGCAGGAATCTGGCAACGAGGACAATCGCCAGGTGCTCTCAGCGGCCGGTTAGTCTTCTTCTCTTCGTTGGAGAAAAACAAATGTAAAAACATCTTGTCGCAGCCATTAGCGAATTCTGTACTTGTAATCACAGACGCAGTGGGGGTGAACGAGGAAAACAATTTGCGGGCAGCGCTTTCATGTGCTCTTTTTGCGAAGAGTCTCTCTTTAATTCTAATAGGACATTCTTCAACTCAAAAACAAAGCCTTGTCCAAACATAGAAAGAATTAACTTACGGGTTATCGTGTTGACGATTATTATTGAAAGTTTCTGATAACTCAGTGTAGTGGTAGGAAGACAACGAACATTTGTAAACTATTTTTTTTTCGAAATAACAAAGAATTCAGTAAAATTCAGACCTGCACCATTTTTATAAGCATACTTTGTTCAATTCGAGAAAAAATTAAAGAAAACGAGCAATTTTTTAGAAAAATTGAAAATGTCGTTCATGTAAAGTACCCCCTTCAAAAAATATACGTTTCAATTCACAGACGTATAATATACTTTGTCGTAAACCAGCCTTTCGGTGTCACGAATAAACAAAACATGGATTCAAACTTACACATCTTATTAGTGGAAGTATTTTACCATACGTAGAAGCAGAAATTATTCACTTTTTCGGTATGAGAGACCCACAAACCGAGTTTGTCGAAAATTAGTAGTTTTTTTCTGCAGCTGTACGTAACTTTCACTATACTACGTAGTAATATATGATAAATTAGAACAGCATTACATTGCACACATAGCACTAATGCAAGTTCCCTACTGCCAATATAATAAACATAACAAAACAAACTATTGGTACTAAAGAATAGCAGAGACTTTATCGTACTATTCAGTTTACTCTTGTCCAAAAAAAATCACTGACATACAAAATAAAGTAACAAAAGATAATTTACAAATAAAATTATACTCTATACTCTAAAAGACTACCAGGACCTCTCACGGTTATTACCGCTTCTCTTGAATTTAATGAAGTGCTCTTTCGCGCACCCCAAACGTCACGTAGATCTATTTTCGTCATGTCATGGCCTTTACATATTTTCCTATGGTATTCCTTGACCCCAAGTAGGCGCTTATACAAGGTACAAGATTTGGAATGCCTCTCTCCCTCGTCAACCTTCAAACCAACTTAAAACTTCGTGTCTTAGGTAAATTTCAAACCCAGTCTTAGTGACCACCCCCTCAAACACTACTGAAAACTTCGTGTCTTTGGTGGATTTCAAACCCACAAATTTAGTGACCTCGTATTCTGGCTCACTCATCGGCTCCGAGCCCCTGTCTCACGAGGCCGAATAACTTGACCTTTTTAAATTCTAAACGTGTTACGATTTTGAAATATAATTATGTGACAAAAACAATAATAAAACTACAACGGACCTTTGTATGCATATGCCGCCTTTAATGTCCTTTATAATATTGAATCAATGTATCTGAAACATTCTGAAATCATTTGTTTCCACGAAAACAGTTTAAACAGTTATTCTAACATTAAAATGTAGCAACAACAGACACGGTAACTTTACAGAAAATGTTGTAGAAAATAATGTTTACAACATATGCAATTAACACAATGGTTTAGTTTACTTTCACGTAATATTTATATTGTGTTGCATCAGAAAACACGAAACTTTGTCCACATTTTCTCCATTTTTTTGTTTCTCTAACAGTAGAATAGAAATTCGACTTGAATGTGTTTGAAGGAGAAAACTTAGTTCTGTACGCAAATTTTCATTGATAACTTTGAAACCATTTTTGTGAAAATATCGTTTTCAACTTTCCTGAGAAAGTGCACTTTTGAATTCATTTTCACAGAAAACTTTTCAGTTTCCGAGAAACTTCATCAAATAATGTATAAAGCATGCCCGTAATATAACTATTAACATCGTGAGGTGTATCAAAGAAATTTCATTTGTGTGATTTTTGAAAGATCAAAAGAAATAATAATAATAATAATAATAATAATAATAATAATAAGCAGCGTATATAGATTATCAGAAAGCTTATGATTCGGTCCCACATGACTGGCTTATAGACGTACAAAAAATATATAAAATCCATCCCAAGTTGATAGATTTCTGTGCAACCCTAACAACTAAGTGGAAGACAGAAATAGTATTAAAAACCAAGGAAATGAATATTATTACAAATAAAATTGACATCAACCGAGGAATCTTCCAAGGAGATTCTTTGAGCCCACTCTGGTTTTGCTTGGCTTTGAACCCGCTATCCACTATCCTCAACAGCAGTAAGTATGGCTACGAGATAAAGAGTCGGCACTCCTCGTACAGACTTTCCCATCTGGCTTATATGGATGATATAAAGCTGTATGCATCAACAGCCAGTTCGTTGAAGCAGCTCCTAAATATCACAGAAACTTTCTCTGAAGACATCGGAATGTGTTTTGGTGTAGATAAGTGTAAAACGGTTAACGTGGTACGTGGCAAATTGACGAGGGGTCTGGAATACGAGACGCAAAGAAGCGAACTTATTAAATCGTTAGACCATGATGAAGTGTATAAGTATCTTGGTCTAGAGCAGTCTCGAACAATAGCCCACTCGGAAGTGAAGAAACGTATAACCGCAGAATTCAAGGACCGACTCACAAAGGTTCTCAAAACATCTTTGAATTCGCGAAATCTTGCCACTGCAATAAATATATACGCTATTCCTGTGATCGTCTACTCAATGGGCTTAATAAAATGGAGTCAGACAGATCTTGAAGCAATGGATAGATATGTAAGAACCCAAATGACTCAATATCGATATCATCATTCTAAATCTGCTGTTGAGAGGATCAATCTACCTCGTGAAAAAGGAGGTCGAGGCATTACAAATATAACTAACAGTAATGCCAATCAAATCTCTCTTATGAGAAAGTACTTTCTTGAGAGGGCAGAAACATCGGCAATGCATAAGGCTATCGTAGAGGCTGATTTCAGTTTCACCCCCTTAAATCTTGTAAGTACTCAGTTTCAACCAGAGCACACTAGTCATGAAAGCCTGATGCAAAATTGGTGTCGAAAAGAGCTACATGGTAGACATCCCAATGAACTATCAGGCCAGAACATTGATTTTAGAGTTTCTAACAGGTGGTTGACACGTGGTTTACTGTACCCAGAGACAGAAGGCTTTATGATAGCCATCCAAGACCAGGTTATCGCAACAAGAAATTACTTACGATATGTTATAAGAAACCCCTCCATAGTAAGTGATGAATGTAGAAGATGCGGTGCACAGCATGAAAACATCCAGCACATCCTTGCTGGTTGTAGTGTGTTGGCTCCCACTGCCTATAAAGTTAGACACGATAATATGGGGAAAATAATTCACGGACGACTAGTAAGAAAATACGGACTTGAGTCCTGTGATGTCCCATATTACAAATATCATCCTTCTACAGTCTTGGAAAATGAAGAATGGAAGCTGTACTGGGACAGAAGCGTTATTACAGATACCACAATTTCGAACAGTAGGCCAGATATAATAGTTCTGAACAAGCTCAAGAAAACAGCCATGATCATCGATTTTGCAGTCGTCAACAATAATAATCTAGAATCTGTTCATAGCTTGAAAATTCAGAAATATGTACCGTTGACTCACGAGCTTCGCCACCAATGGAAACTTGAGAATATCGGCATACTACCGATAATAATGTCCACCACAGGATTAGTACCAAAACACACAATGCATGCAATTCAAGTGTTGGAATTACCATTCTCATGCGTGGAACAAATGCAAAAAGCAGTAATACTGGATAGCTGCAGAATAGTAAGAGAATTCCTGGGATGTACGAGTGATTGGGACACGATTGATTGAAATGTCAAGAGTAACATTCGTTCGTGTTTTGTCTCAGCGAGACCGACCGAGCCTAGACCAGCAATGGTCAGGTGAATGTTCCTGCACATAGTGCAGAGAGTGAAAAATTCGGATAATAATAATAGTGGCTTTATTTATGTGGCGAGACTCGGGCCATCAGGCCCGCTCTTCCGCCTAACCATGTAATACATAAATATATAGATAAAAATTGAACAGTACATTTGGTAAATTAAATAAAATACAACTTAGATATGTCTTGCCCCTGGGCTCACAAAGCGAAAGTAAAAAAAAAAATGTTCCAGCATTTACCTTAAGCGGCCAGGGAAAACCAGGGAAAACAAAGGAAGTGTGCATGCTCTTCAACATTGAGCAACAAAATAAAATATTTAAAATAATTTATAAAGCATTTACTGACACAATAGAACATTAAAGAGATGCCCGAAAATAAATTATGAAAAAATATTAATTAACCCATACGCGTCAAAACGTTAGCAAGAAAATCTCAATACATTAAAGAACTCATTCAAAAAAATAAAATAAATAAATGAGAATGCACACAACCACCCGGCCAGGACGACGGCTTAGGGCCAATTTTAATTACATCAACATGTACCAAGGAAAATACGCATTCAGAGGCATGACAAGTTAAGCTGGAATGAATTTGAAATTACAATTAGATAATACAAAAAAACCAACTTTCTAATCTTAAATTAAACTTAATTTAAACTAATTATACTGTTGATTATTAAATTAATAATTAACAATTAAGAATGCATAAAAATAACGTATATGTCATGTAATTCAGTGCATTTAGCACTAAACGTACAAAAATTGTAAGGAAAAAATAATTGTAGTCGTTTTCGAGAAAATCTTGTTTTTAATTTTTTTAATATTGCCCATATTTCACACAAACTTGCGCCGAAACTATTTTCAAAAAAACTATACATGACATTAATTAAAGAACTCATTGTGGATAGCATATTCATTTGAAGAGAAATTTTCTGTCTTCGTTATTGTAGTAAGAAGGCGCAGAAAAAAGTAAAACGGTGAAATACGGACCAATTCCATCTGGAAAGTGTATTTCACTCTGCTCTTACAAGAAATTTAAAGAAAACAAAGGAGCTATTCGCGAGAAAATTTTTAAAATTTCCCGGAGATTCCATGTAAAGAACTTCCAAAATTCAAAGAAATATTTTCAAAATCGCAGGACTACGAGTGAGGCCAAATCAACCGAGGAATATCGAAAAAATGTGAAAAATTCTACAAATAGTTTTATCGCTAGTGTTGTTCACAGACAGGCGAACATAGAAATAAAAAAAAAACACTTTGTATAAGGAGACACCAAAACGTGTTCTGTTGAAATCTCGAAATCGATTTTCCGCAACATTGTGTAACTATTTCTATTCCACGTACATTCCTCTGTATACAAGTACTTATACGGGAATGTAGAAACAAACGTGAGATCACGAATCCTAACGAAACGTCGCGTGATATTTCATCATTACTTCGCATCGAGTCACGCACACATTCCAGGAGTCACGGACGCAGGTGCTGATGATACTGAGAAATGTGATTCTGTATTTTCCACAATGTCACGTTGTGTATCTTAACCTGAATAGCTTATTTCGTAAGTCTTCTCAAACCAATATCTAAGTAGAAATAACAGTTCCTCTCCGCAATTTTTTTCCGTCTACTGGCCCGGTTCGTACCTGTCACCAGGATACTAATTAATGGAAGAGGGATGCCGGGATCGTCCTCTCTAGTCTTAGATGTCCTCCGCTGGAATTATTTTGTCCCTTTCATGAACAAAATTACTCAATTTTTCTACGTTGCTCGGGTATTGTCCGATTTTCTTGCTTGCCGAGTCGGCATGCAGCTCGTCCTTTGCTGGAGTAGAATTTTTATTTTGTTCCTTCCATGAACAAAATTACTCAATTTTTCTACGTTGTTCGGGTATTGTCCGAGTTTCGTGCTTGCCGAGCCGGCTTATAGCTCATTCTCTGCTGCTCGTCCTCCGCGTCCTCTCAAAATTTTCTCAAAAGTGGCTCTAAATGTTTTGATTAAACTTTGACCTCGGTTAGCGTAAAGACGCTTAAGACAAAGATGCAGGTTCGATATCGGATTCAATAAAAAATATCGTTGAAATCCCTGATATTTCGAAAATTGCAAAAGTACACTTTTTTGGGCGTCTTTCTACAACTACAATATTGAAGATAGAATTTTTAAAAAAAAACAGATCTTGAAAAAAGATAATATTCAATTTTTCGAAAATATGAGCAGTAAGATCACGAATCGTGTCAATTTTCTGTAATTAATTTCGTGATGTATAGGCAATCTAAATTTTGTATACAGTTTTTTCTCAAAGACCGTGCTAAATTTTTTTCTTTAAATTTTATTCTATTAATAGAAGAAAGGATGCTTAAAAATGGCATGGGTATCATTTTGGTTGAACTCTAAATTTTCGAAACTTGCAACTTTATAATTAATGCGAGGAAGTATATGATGTAGCACATACTTCCTCGCTTCCGCGTCAGAATCCACGTTTTGTGTGGCTTTCATATCGAAAAAGAGGATTGTTTCAAAAAGTCCGTCCGTGTGTATCTGTCAACAACTGTAGAGCCTAAACCGCACAAAATTGATATTCACCGATCACGAGTGATGCCACGACCCTTCGAATTTGAAACCGATATTTTAATTGTTTGAGATACATTGAAAATACTAATAGTATTTGCGTAATTTTAAGTGAAATCGTGACAATTCTTTAAAAAATATGTAAACAGATTTTAGCGCTAATGATTCAGTGAACTGCTTTAACTTGGCTTTAGTTTGCTAGAGAAAAACTTAGTGAGTGTGCAATTTCATTAAAATCTCTAGAATTTTGAAAATTGCAAAAGTTGATTATTTTTTACTTTCTTGTCTTACTACGCCCTACGTACGTCGTAAAGAAAACTGATTATAATTGTACGGCGTCAAATGGGCAATTTTTTGCCGGGGCCCTGTTCGGTAAAATAGATAAATATTGTTCCTATATGTGGTAAATGACGTCGTCTAATACGTTGTGGAGTCAGAATCAACATTTTATGGATCTTTTGTTCGAAAAATTAGTTGACGGCAAAACGTCTGCCCGATTGTCTCTCTGCCTGACTGCGTGTTTCACTGGTTCTGTTTGTCTGTCCGTCAAACGCTAGCTGCTAAACCATTCTCCCGATTATCTCTAAAATTGGTTTTCTCCAATTGATCTGGGCGAACTTGCAAATTCGAGACCCTGCGAGTTTGGAACGGATATTTTAGTTTTAGGTGATTGTTTTCATGAATTCTCAACATGTTCAACATTTTTCAGAAATGGCTTCAATTTGTTTGATCTTCATGCGCACTGCAGATACAGGTCCGCATGACACCCACTGACTCAGAGACTGCCTCCCCAAACGTTGTATACTTGTATATTTGCGATAAAGTAAGGGACTAAAGTAATGCCTTTCCGTGAGTAATGCCTTTCCGAGTGGGAAATATGAAGGTGCACGTGGCGAAGCATACGACTTCAATAAAATATACTATTAATACATCACTTAATAATATAGTAATATATTATTAAATAATTTGGTTTTGAATATCTAGAGGAAAGAGTTCAAAGACTGTCGCAACTTAATCCAGACCCTTAGAGCTCGGTTAGTAAAGGAAAACATTCTAGCAACTGTTCTCCCTGCTCTCAACAGTATTTTGTGCAAGTGACCTCCTCTACGAAAGTATTACTGAAGTGGATCTACTGAGCCGGCTACAGATATCTTTTCGCTGTGGATAACAAGCATATGATTTGTATCAGACCTGCTTTAACCCTCCTGATTTCAAATGACTCCGATTCTACTTTCCTAATTCCCCGAATTGTTTTTATAAGGGTCCCAAACCGGTAAGTATTTCATTAATGGACAAACAAGAGGTGAGTAGGCCCATTCTCTCGCTTTCACAGTATTCTTTTTAAGTATTTGCATGGTTAAGGCGTTAAGTGTGGGATTGTAAGATCTCCAGACTTTCCATAGGACAAAATTTATGTTGTTTTCCAATCCAATTTGCTATAAAAAATATTCCCAGATACAAGGTATGATTCTTGGAACATTCTCATTCCCTAAAACACGTTTCACTGTAATTATGCCCTCTTCAAAACGTGATGGTTGGGTTTCCAAACTTTTTATTGCCGTGCTATTTGTTTCCGCCCGGAAATGTAGTCTATCTAGATCACCTTACTTTCACCACACTTTCGAATGGATACATTTTATGGACCCATCAGCAAATAATCGTCGAAACTAAATTATTTGGCAAGTCATTCACGATCGCGAGGTACAGGAGAGTCCAGTGTCACTTCCGTGGGCGATTCCTAAAGTTTTCTAATGATGAAAATTGTTGTTCAATGCGAATTTTCTATTTTAGAATCGAATGAGTGAGGGGAATTGTAGGGGAAAGTTTTATGTTGTTTCTATTACTATTTAAAAACATGTATTTAAACAATATTACACATGTCAAAATAGTTAATAAAAACATTCGTATGAAGATGATTGTCACGAATATGGTCTTGGGCCTTAACCGAAGTCAAATAATAATACTATGAGAAGCTTCATTCAAAAAGTATTTTAGACTGATAATGAGAAAGGTATGTTCTAGGGATTTGACGGACTCAAAAAATGTATTGTTCGTGCCATTACAAGTCTCTCACTCTTCCTATCTGAATGTGGAACAAATCGGGCGAAGGAAGCGAATATTATTTTCATCTCATCACTTCCATTTAGTAGAAGTCAATACAGCATTCTCTCGCCCTCCGCTGAGGATGAAACCGAATGCGTGATTAGTTACTATGAATTGTACTCAAGAGATGGGAACAGGATGTGAGAGTTTCTGAATGTCGGAAATTGTATTCGTGTTCCAATGACACTAAACGGTCACCTGTTTCCAGGTGTCAAAACATGTGGACACTCTTGCCTAGAATAGCGGTATCAGTGACTTTACTCCGCCCAAAGTACTGCTTGCGTGCCACAAGTCTGTCAGTCTGCTTACCTTATATTCGATTTTTACTATATCATTGTAAATAAAATTTACAGTGAAATCTAAATTACATTATTAGGCATGGAAGACTTTCATGGTCAGAGGTAACAGAAATAAAACGGCACATTTTATTTCTTTTAACTCGATGATTTTTAAAGTATCTCAGATAATTATGCCTTCTTTTTCGATTCTTAAACATAGCTTACTATACCGGGCATATACTTTACTTTCTCAAATTAATACGTCGTATTTTTACAAATTGATTCATTTACACTTTTATTTATTTTATCAAATGGAAGGGACCAGGTATTATGCCACATCTCGATGTAGAGACTTAGATCTAGTAAACGAAGTATTACAAAAACAATATCCTCCTTAAGCCAGATACAATGTTTTTTCGCAAACTCAGCCTTCAGATAAACGTACGTGCTTCCGTGGAGAGCTTATCTCTGTGGAAAGCTTCCTTATTTCTTTGAAAGTTTTCCTGTTTTGCTTCTGTGGTACGGTTTGTTTGCGACACTTCTGACCGCAACCAGACTTATTTGCTTTATTGATATTCATAGGAAGATCTTGAACGCACCATCATGCCAAGAGCTTAGTACCATTTTGGGTTGATACAGTTTTTCATGACGGAAATAATTAATGAGGTCCGTACGACGTTCCGCAGTCTGTTAATGAATATTTTAAAAGTGAAAAATATATTTTAACAGGAACTGAATTTCTAAAGATTATACCGGCATAGGAGGCTCAGGGCTTCAAGTGATGTCACTGCAGTTCTTCTGACCTCCTGTCCTCGATCTAGCCCCAGGCGGTCACAGGATTTTCTACATTAGTCAGAGAGCTAGTTCGAATTCAGCTCCTGTGTGGAGGAGAATTCTAGCGACAGGCTGCTCTGATCGGTAGTTTCTCTGATTAACACCATGCAAATGCCATGCATGGGCACCGAGCTCGACTTTCCTTCATGTTATTCGTCTTATCCTCACCCCTTCCTTACACTCCATTGCACTACTCTACCAAATATGTTGGGAGACCAGTCGTAGACTTACAGATTGTCTCGGTTGGGGTGATGCCCCGCTGGTGGGAGATACCTGGTTGGGGACAACCCCTCGCAAGGCACCGTTAGGTCGGCGCCGTATCTCACCATCAATTTGGGGAAGTTCACAGCCACTTCCCGTGATAAAACCCTGTGATTAGTGTGACATAATGAATACTACACACTTAGATAACTAGTTAATCTAATGAAAACTTTTTTCGTTTCAAAAAAGTCAAATGTTCATTGTATGAATGCATGTACTTGGTGCGACTGCCCGTGAACGGCCTCAGGCCTACCCGCAACTTCCATGCCTCGCGCCCACGGGTTAAGGGGGTACGTGTGGTTAGCACATAGACATCCCCGCACCGTATTCCGGTCTTCTCAACCTGAGAAGTGAACTTTCTCATCGTCACCCTGTGGACCAAATCCCTGTGGATTTGGATTGAAAACTATTTAAAACTCATCATTAGGGCCCGGATAATTATGTAATTACATATTTTCCTAACGTAACTCTATCAAGTCGAATCAACGATATGTTCACGTTTTACATCCGTTAGTAGCCAAAATCGTTGAGTTTTTAGTACATATATTTACATATTTTACACAAATGAACATATTTTTACATATTACTGATTTTTTCCATTATCCTACATTTTAAAAAATAATTCTTTACTTTTCCTATTTGTTTTTGATAAGGAATCATCCAAAAAAACAATTCAGCATTGTCAAACATTTTTTTTTTGTAGCCCCCTCACTAAAATGAAGCTATTATTACGCGCTGAAATGAGTGTATCCATAAATGCCTACGATATTGGAAGTAAAAGGGGAAGGCGACGATGCAACCCATAGATTCTGTTCTGTTAGTTTCCAGCGCGAGTATCGCAGAGAACAGAAAGGAAGTTTGAAATTTGTGAAAATGACATCTTTAGCAGGCGATATCGCGCAACCACTTCTCATATTTTAGAGGTCTCCTTCGACCTTGATACCCTTCACCAGAAACTACACGCACCAGCTCAAGAAGGGCTGTTGACATTTTTCTTTCCCTGATTTTTACATGCGTCCCTCTACCGTTGTTCGTAAATTATCTCTTTGGACCAAAAATCTGAAGTAAAATCTCGCTGTGGAACTGATGTGCAAGGAAATTATATTGGCAAGGTTGTGATAGGTTTAAAGAACGTTTAAAAGTGTAAGTCTTATTTTGTTAACTTGTGAAGTGTTACCCAAATGCAACCATCAAACTATTACAAATTTTTTTAACAATACAACAGGATTTTTGTGGCCTAATGAAGTTAAACATAATGTCTTCCTTCCGGTACAAGTGCAGCGCCGTACATGTGTAAGGCAGCAGAAGTCCTGCAGGTATTGTTCCAAAATTACTACTTCTAACCTAACTTGTGCATGCGTTGCGTTTGCAGAACTGATTAGATCTCAGTTTGATAAAGTTGAAACATTGATTTGCAATGTAAAAAAGGATTAACGAGATGGGGCACCTGGATCGACGCTATGAGCTACAATACTCAAAATTTTGATTTTGTAAAACAAGTTATACATCAATTTGATTGTGAAGCTGCAGGATCTTTAGGCATATCGAAGCAATTGTTTGATACTCAAAAAGTTGAATAACTATATTGCCTCATTTTTCAGTAAGCACTACAATTAAAATTTTGTAAACATCTTCCCTGAAACTTTCTGGTAGCTTTGAAATTACCCTATCAGCAGTTGCTTCAAGGGTCAATAGGGAGGTCTTTCGTTCTGGAGAAAAACCCAGGATTCGAAACAATTTGTGCTATTAGTGTGGTGCTATGAGGGGACAATTCCGTCACACTGGATTCAGAAAACACGGAGAAGAATAGAAAGTGTATTTTACATGAATATTTAGACACGTTTTTAAATAAATCCTTCATATTTTTAAAGTCAAAATGCAATTCGTCACGTCTCCTTGAAGTACTCTTTCTCTAGAGACCTCATTGTTTGAGTGTTAGAGCAGCAAAGGGAAGGTATACTACTGAAATAATATCGGAGACGATATAAGTTTCTTATTGATACGGGATCTTTGTAAATAATAGGATTATGAGAACTATAATGTTTAATTCTAGTCTTTGTATTAAGTCTACAGAACAATATATACTAAAATAAAGGTATTTTAATAAAAAAATATTGATATAATGATATTTAATGTTATATATTTCATACTTTTGAGTACATATTTCTGTATATTATGATACATATATATGTACATATTTTCCCAATTTATAGTACATAATTATCCGGGCCCTACTCATCATTATCGTATTTTGTTAATAAATCTTGCCTGTGACGAAACTTTCATCGTTTTTCGCGACGGCAAATACACTCCGAAAAATAATTTTTCATCGCTATCCGAAAATTCGAATGTAACACAGTGCACGTGTCACATGGCTGCTTCTACTTTGAGGTTATTTCACGTTATCTACTGAATAGCTTCGCAAAAACAGTGGAATAGTTTATCACGTATTTATTCCATGGATAAGCACTATTCCTAATTCGTACAACCAGTTTTTCCTGTATCCATGGAATAAAATTTATCTCAGGCTTCGCTGGGTCTTAGAAAGATTGCCGCCTGCTGCAACGTGTATGACCGGAAGGTCCTAAGGTTCGAGCTTTTCAGTGGAGGATTTTCGATTCTCTCTATACAGCTAGGCTGAATTCAGCCACACTCTGGAAGTGAATTCTGACGGCCGACTGCACAATAGTTTTCCGTGGTTTGTCCAATAAATTGAATGCCGGAGCAATACTTTTTCAAATGGGTCACAAATCGCAGGCAGCCTTTCTTTCTCCATCGTTGTTCCTCTTCAATTACAATCTCGATTAGATTTTGTCGCACCGATCAGTCGGTGGTTTAAAGCCTCTTTCCAACTGGGGCGGTTCCCCGCTAGAGGGAGATACCTAAACGGGAAAACTTAAGGGAATCGGCCCCGGATATCACGTTCAAAAGGCGAAGGAACACTGCCACCTCTCGACTATAACATGCTCTACACTTAGGGGACTAATGACCAAAGCAGTTGAACCCAGAAACCTTAAATACTCACTTACTTCTGAGGAGCTTTTGAAGAATGCAACAAGACAATATCCTATAGAAAAAATACCAATATGTACATTATAGAAAGCTGAAGGTATCCCAAGAATACAATTGTCAAGATTTTGACAAAAAAACAATAGCGGTGTGAAAACGTTAATTTTAGTACCAGTAATGAACATTTGATATTTTTTTCAAATGAAAAAGTTTTATTTAAATTAACTAGTTATTTAAGCTTGTAATATTCACTACATACCACTACCAAAACGAAAAGGAGTTTTGAATATGAATATTCAAAATTTCATATATTCGAACCGAAAGTTCATCTTAAAATAAAGAAAGTTTTCTTTTACAAAATGTCTTATTTTGATGCAAAATATTTCTTATTCAATTAGTTTGGTGTGTTTTGGAATATTTCTCCATTTTATAGATTTGTGTTCAACATGCACGCATCCAAATAAAAACACAAGTAAGTTTTTTCATTCCTGATTGCTAAATGTCGGTTTAGCCGAGATCGTGGGCATTAATACACTCCTTGCCAGGGGAACTTGTATCGGTTCGAATCTTCATCTAATACCGTACTTTGCTGCTATATGTCTGTGGTTAGGTGAGAGGGTGAGACGCCGGTGTAAAGCAAACGGTGGTTGGACCACAACCGATGTTGACGTGACATATGCAGCGCTTTTGCTACTTCTTATAGAAGAAAATGCTTACATAACCTGCGGTTGCCGCTTTGGAGGGCTCTAGTGTAATTTAGCAACAAGGACTGGTGAGGTAGATATTAAAAGAAAGAACAGAAATATAAAGAGTAAATAACTACAATGAGATCCTCTCCATTCTTTTAATCGTCGTTTATTCTATTCGTGAACAAGTTCAATCAAAACATTTGGAGCCATTTTTGAGAAAACATTGTTAAATTTTCATGCAAAATCCCCCCAAGAAATCAAAATATTTCTTTTAAAATCGCAGTCTCGGGCTCGTTTAAATAGATCGGGAAATATATTTTTTTTGAGAAAATCGTCCGAACAATTTAGGCGCTAACGTTGCCCACAGACAAACGAACAGACAGGTACTCTTCGAATATAAGCAAACTCGCTTTATGACCTCTATCAACCTTACACTTTCATGTTTACTAAAAGAGGAAATTTCGAATGCTTTCAATAGGTCAATTACGACTCGTATAATAAAATAATGTGCAAAAGTCGGCAGATAAGTATGATACTATTAAACGTTTAGTGTTTATACGGAGTAGTGTTTAGTGTTTAACATATTATCAAACCAGTTAATAACAGTAAGCGATAAAACATCTAAAGCCCACTAATTTTTATTTTAAGCAAACATCATGTTGAGAGTGGAAAGCTCCAACTTCTTCCAAAACGAAAACCTTTAGTGTTTTAATTGTAAATATTTTGGCCATTTTCTAAGTGTCAGAGGTTTTAATGAAAATGGGAACTATATCTCACTTTTAAAGGCACTCTTTTTCTTTTCGATAAAAAAATCAAGAAATAAGGTTTAGCCATTTTCCAGGAAATGTTGAAAATATCAATTTTTGAGCTTCATTTAAAGAAGTATCTTGATCTCAGAAACATTCCAACTAGATCTTACCCCTAACGCGCTTACTAAGTTTCGGCTCTAAAGCTTCTAATCTAACAGATTTATCCCTGTCACATTCATCCAGCCAGCCATATACACAAATCGATTTTCGTAAAATTGTATGTATCTCCTCTCCACCTGCACCAATCTTAAGCATGTTTTTAATTTATTTATTTAAGGTCGCTTTTTGGCATCTAGGTCATCAGCGACCTCTGTCATTATACAATTGTGTATATAAACATAATGGTTACTATTATAACAGGTATAAATATGTTAAACGTAATTACATTTTCACACGTTATGATTAATCTAACTAAAGTCAGTGGCCTAGTTAGGGAGGGGAAGGATGCCACCATTTTAGAGGTGACACCAATTAGAAACTTTTATAGATTTTGCATAGATTTTGTATAGATTATAGCACAAGTTTTGATGAAGTTATACATACGTTTGCCGCTCTTAAATCTGGAAAAGTATTTGTATAAAAAACATGCTTTTGATAATTCCTTATTCTTCGTTTTAGATTATTTATTTAAAAAATATATTTAAATTATTTTGAATTACAATTTGTAAAATATATTATTAATAAATGTCACGTGCAAATTTACTAATATTTTTATTGAATAACGTATAAACTATTCTGTAAGAGAGAATTTTATATTTAATTTAGGGGAAGTGATACCATTAGTATTATCCCGGGTGACACCAACTTAAGCTAAGCCTCCGACTAAAGTAATACATTATTCGTAGTTATATAAAACCGTATATACCTTATATAGTACAGGTTTTTTGTTACCAAGAATTTTACTTTGCCACACCTGTCTGTGGAACTGAGTAATGGTTTTAGTGTTCTTTCCATTTTCAGAAGTTTTCTTATACTGTCAGTAGCAGGGCATTCAAGAATAAGGTGGGAGGCGGAGACTGCTGCACCACACTTTGGACAGGGTTCTGGAACAGATCTCTTGACAGAAATTAAGATTGAAATGACCTATTCTTAGTCTTGTACTTACAACCTGATCTGTCTTCTTAGTATGTCTGCCCGGGGGGGGGGGGAAGTTGGGTCAAGAATGGATTGTCTGACCAAATTGAGTTTGGAAACATTCAACTTCCAGTTAGAATTCCAATAACTGAGGCAGGAGTCCTTTACTAACTTTTTGAAGTCTTGGAAAGTGCTCTGAATTTGGTTGTTGGCGCAGGTAATTGATGTGGCCAGTTTAGTGGTTGCATCAGCTTTTTCAGTGCATTCTTAAGCATCTTTGGAACAGTACTAATTTATAACGTAAGTGCGACGTTACAGCCGGAAAGAACCTCAATTTTTTTTAACTTCTCTCCTCAGTATTTTGTTGTAGACGCTGAAGTTAGGTTGTTTGTTTGCTTCTTAGTATATTTTCAATATCACTATTCCAAGTTTTCAGATACTAGTTTTCTCCTATTTTCCTCTTTTTGCCTATAGATTCTCTGGCTGCGTTTTCACTTCAGTTTTGTACATTGTTGTGTAAATTTTGTTTTGTATATTGTTCCATTCTTTCTCTAGATCATTCTCAATGCAATTTTTTATGTCATTTTTAAATTTCTTCTTGCAGAAGTTCTTCTTGTACCCTTCTTGTGGATTGTTTCTCTGTTCTCTTGCAGTTCTCCATCTTTTCCAGAGCTCGAGTTTAGAAATTACATTTATTTATGTCTCATTTTCTAAAGAAAGTATTATTTTAAGTTGTTCTGTAAGTTGATCTTTATGTTGTTCGTGCAAACAAATCGTATAAGTTCATTTCCATTGTCGTTTATATGATTTTCCCCAAAAGACGCAACTATTTCAGGAATCGGTATATTACCAGCTTTTGCGTTGAAGTCGCCATATATAGTAAGATGGTCAAATTTTTCCCATCAATATATTTCTGCAATTGCTGATATAGATCTTAGGTTTCCTATTTTCCCCTTCTTCAGGAGCATTCTCTTCTCTTACTCTTTCTCTAGTGAGGTAACCTCTACAAATCTTAATTCTCAAATATATCACTCTTCCGTTAATGAAATTACCAATTTCAATTCTTAATTTCCAACTTTTGTGAGCAAGCATGGCTTGCCTCTCTCGTGCCCTGGTATTTTGAGATGCACCACTGAAAACCATTATGTATTCAAGTACTTTTGTCTTTCTATGTTTTCCATTTCTATCTCTGATTCCATTTCTAAAGAGGCGGAGCCGAAAAAACGTATTCTAAATTAACATTTTCTTCAATATTAGATGTTGAAAGAATGTAGAATAAATTTTCAGAGACGCATGTTGTGGGAGTTATTTCGTTAGAGTTCTGTTGATTTGAAAGAACTTCAGGAAATAATTTTAAGAGAACATAGCACAGCATTCACAGCATGGAAGCCTTTGCCAAGTGGTACAGGTCATGCGTCAAGTGTGTAAAATGCTGATTATGATAAAAGAACATAAGAAACTTCTCGTCAATACGTCATGACCAGTATTTTTTAAACATGTTTGGTGTTGGATAAATGGATGAACATGATTATTTTTTATTAGGCGGGACTATCAGAAACAGAAACTGGAGCTTCATAAAACGGACCTTCTGTTCTTCACAAAATATATGTAATAATCTTTAGATCCTAAGTTGGCATGTTCAGAAAGAATACTCTTAGAGAACTATAAGAAAACAGCATTTTGAATATTTGGGATTGCAATAGTATTTAAAGCAAATTATATCTTCATTAAACGAATATATATTTTACATTCATAATTATTGAAATTCCAAAACATCGCGTTCGAAAATAATTATAGTTAGGAAAAAGTAAGGGTGTCAAAGATAAAATTGAAAAGGAACCTATTAATTAGCATTTATGGAATTCGAGAGCCAAGTACTATAATTTATAAAATCATTAATATTTTAGTTAAAAGGCTAAAACTGTCAATTGAAAGCGGACAAAGGCCCAACAAGATTGTGAAGATGACAACTATAACTCTGAGTTTAAAACAGAAAACCAAATCCTAAGAAATCAAATAGGATGCTACACGGGTCTCCCAAATATTTCCAAGTTGGAGCCTCTGGCGGTCCGTAATTATTTTCTGCGTGAATGGAAGCAAACGGAATGTGAAGTTTCATTTGCAAATCTCTCTCAAGCCATAACAAACATTTATCATATTATTGTGTAGTTGTCAACGAGAAATGTTAATGCTTTCAGTTGCATTACATGTTGCTTATTCTTAGGTGATACCGCGAGTGCTTTGGAAATTGTCGACTAATTCCCGACTCGCGAAGCTTGAAGGGAATTTATCTGAGAATTTCCAAAGCAGGAGTGGTATTAAATAGGACTATTCCACGAACGAAATTACGTCCAACAGAGTTCCAAAATGAGCCAAATATTAAAATTATGTTAACGGACTTATTCAATTACCTTTCGTATTTGCTAGCATATTTGCTCTACCATGGCCATCTGCTAATGTAGCAGATGGGCAAGGTTAAACCGTGCGGTCGATTCGTAATAACAATCAAAATAAACAAATGAATATACAGACGATGGCATGAAATGTATGTTTATTTTGCTTTAGAGCAACAAACTATTGATGTAACAAACATTAACATTTAAAGTAACAAATATATATTTTCAGTTGAAAATACATTTATTAAACACGCACTTTTTAAAATTATTTGTTGAAGAAACTTCATTGTCATTCCCAATCGTGTTGGATTCTGAAACAATGTGTTTGATGGTGAATGTGTCTGTCTTAATTATGATTACCGAATGGTGTTCCTCATTGATTTTCAATGTTAATGTATTAGCATCGTCTCCTATATTATTTCAGTAATTAATATACATACCTTTTACGGCTCTCACTCGCAACCAATGTTTATAAATGAGTTCTCCAAAGAAAGATAATTTCACGGAGACGTGACGATTTGCACTTTGACTTAAAAATGTGAAGGATTTATTTAAAAAATCTGAATATTCATGTCAAATATTCTTCCTATTCTCCGTGTTTTCTGCACTTCTCGAATAATGTCATTGATTTGGTCGTCAGACACGTCACCGAATCTCGTCATGTTATTACTATTGAAAATAAGAGAAAGCGATGTTAAATCAAAGACGTTATATTATACATACGCGGTTTATTGCACACGGCGGTTGACAGCACATAGCGGCCTCCTAAGATAAGAGTCAGAGCTCATGATTGGCCAGTAGGCTGGAGAGGTAAGAAACATCGGATAGAAAAAGGGATAAAGTTTTTGAGACACACCGCCCTGATTGTGACATATTATTTATTTATTTAATAGGTAACACATTTATACATAATTTCAATTCTTTTAACTATCTGGCTAGGCTGAAGGCCTTTAAGCCATTACAATACCTACATCCTACCGCATTCTAACCTTTGGGACATATTATTTGTATAGTTAAACACTATTAGTTTTTAATTTCACGAGTGGAATAGTCGTAATAATGATTAATTACAGAGAGTGTCAAAGAACGTCTGTCGAATGCAGTGTGACCACAATCGCTTGTCGGAATGAGGCGCTGCTTACGTCCGCAGCCCAACGCGCATGCGCTGTGACGGGGCCTAATGCGTTCGCCGCAGGGGAACCGTGACGCGCGGCGGCGTGGCGCCGGGGAAGCCCCGCGAGCAGAACTCTCCCGTCGCCTGCGGGAAGGGAGCAGGTGGTCCACGAGCGAGCGGCGAGCGGCCGCTGCTGCCGACGCAATCGCCGTCCCCTCTGGCTGAGGCAGCGACAGTGGGTGGACGTCCAGTTCTAGCTGCGACAAAAATCGGTATCCTAATGGTCCGATTAAAATAACTTGGTGATTGACAGTTGGGTTTGGAAGGAAGCGACGTTGTCAGTTTGCGTGCTCACTGAACACGTGTTCCCGGGATACAAAGTAAACACTTGAAATAAATACTTAATGAAAGTAAGCAAATCATACACTCATATAGTATGAAGCTACAGCTTCAAAAGTACAACTGTCAATCACCAACTTATTTTAATCGGACCATAGAAAGGTAAATACAGGGGGACATCGATTACCCGAACTAATTGGGACCAGGTAGAGTTCGGATGTTCGATAATTCGGATCGGTCTATGTAGGCTACCGTTGCACTAAACGGCGGTGGGTTTTCTGCCAACAATGAACATTCCGAGTGAGTGACAGCTAATAAGCATTTACGATCGGTTGTTTCCCTTTAGTTCTCTTGCACTTAAAGGGGGTGAAAAGCGTTTTTTCTGCTAATAATAAACATTCCGAGTTAATAAGCATTTATTGTGGGATTTGTCAATGTTCACTGAAGTCAGATGATCGACTATAGTACAGTATCTCGTTAACATTTTATCACCGTCAATCACATCTGGGATCATTCTCAATATTCAATATCACAAAAGAAAATGAATACGAATAGTATACGATACCTACCTAATTAAAAAATAATTATTCAAAGAAAATATGAGTTCGGATATTTGACGTTTCGGATGATCGACGTTCGGATAATCGACGCCCCATTGTAGAAATAGATGATTTTTACAAACATAGAAATAATTGTATACCAGCATCATAAACGACCTTTTCTGCTGCAAGAAATCGTTCATAAGAAGGCATTTTAAGACACAAATTATGCCTTTAGAGCAGGAATGATTGCGTCATCACACATTCAGCCAATCGCAAAGAGAGAATCGTGAGGAGGTACTGGTAAACGGAACAGCCTACCACCGTTCACTCGCTCAGATGACAAATACCCGAGACGTCACAAGGGCGTTATTTCGCAAAATTAGGTTTCATTCTCTAATACATTCATTAAAAAATAGCATATGCAACTCGTTTAGAATGCATTGTTTTATTACATTTGTATAAATTTGAAAACTCGCTCCTAACTTCGCTCGTTTTCAAAACATGCACTTATGCAATTATGCTTAACATTATACATTGCAACATTATACATTTACATTATAATTGCATGACCTGATATCATGAAATAAGTATCGTAAGATATTATAATAAGAGATTGGAGAATTATCAAACAAGATCATTAGGTCGGATTTCTAAATTCGACTAATCGAGTATTCTAATAAAATGTTACGGTACGAATATCGTTCAACAGGCTGATGTTGATAGTACTACGTACATACTTAATAGGAGTCTTCGTAACTTTTTTGCTGTACACTCATATCTGAAACCAGTCATTTCTGTACTGATAATTGCTTCTAAAGTTGAGTCTTTTCAGACTAGTCTGGAGACAGTTTTAGCGGACCCGTAATAACGTTTTATAGAAGAGATAGTATTATAATCGTGCGCAGGAACAGGCGAATTTTGGACAAAAAACTCTTTTTCCCGAGCTCTGGCAAAGAAAAAGTGGATAAATCTCGTTCTTGTGTATAGTACGTTACTTCTTCCAAAACCTTGTGTAGTCGGAATGAGGGTCCTTGATACCGAATAATGAATTAACAAGACATCATGTCTCTACGTCCGGCCGGCCGTTTCCCTTTCTGTAGTGTACGCTAGGGCCAAAACCATTCAGCTTTTTTTCTCCAAATTTGATATTCATTGATGCATTTGAGGAAACTCGAGGCCCTCTTGAGTTTTCAACGGATATTTTGATTTTCAGAATCCTCAACACTTTTAAAATTTACTCAACAATATCTCCAAATTTTGATTAAACTTTGTCCTCGGATGGCGTTAAGTGCGATTACAAGAAAGGCGCAGGTCTCATTTCCTTTGAAATCTCTAATTTTTCGAAAGTTGCAAATGTTTAATTTTTTTCTTTGTCTTTCTATAACTACAATATTGAAGATAGAGAATTGTCTTTAACAATATATGTTCTTTAAAGGCAGAATTTGAAATAAGGTCATGTACAATTTTTCGAAATTATGAATATTTTTCGGGTAACTTTGCATGAAATGTACGCATTTGAAAATTGCAAAAAATTGTAAGAAGTTTACATTCCAAACTTCAATATGAAGTTTACGTTCCAAAACTTCAAACTTGAATTGAAGATAAAGTGTTTGGTCTTAAACTCTCCTGTAAAAATTCAGATCTTTAAAAAAAGTCATGTACAATTTTTGGAAAAAAAAAAGAAACCACAACCAAATCTTTTTGCGTAATTTCTACTTCAAGTTAATGCAATTTATAAAAAAAAATCTCAAAAATCAGTCATTTTTTTTTCTTTACTGCGATTTTTCGTTAGCTGACTGTCAAGGCCCGTCTTCACGATGGAATATATCCCGTAATTGCACGTCTTTCTAGGTCATGCCGCTAGATGTAGCACGATCGCGACCTATCAAGCACTGCTTGATCATGCGACATCTAGCGTCACGACGGAGAAAGACGCGAAATACCGTGATATATTCCATCGTGAAGACGGGCCTGGAGAGGCAGCTAAGGAAAAATCGCAGTATATTGTTTTTCCACGGATAGAATATGGAACGCTTAAAAGAATAACGCAGGTCTTTTTTCGTTGCAATCTCGAAATTGAATTTTCGAAAATCGCGATAGTTAGAAATAATGCGAGAAAGTATGTGTTGTAACGTAACTGTTTTTATATAAAAATATATTTCATAATTAGACTCACGGAAGTTCCCCTCTGATGCAAGTCCCAGTCATCCAGGTTTGACTGTATTAATTGTGCTTTTACAATAAATAACTTGCAACAAAATCGAATGGAAAATGTTTGATTTTGTCCGGCTAGATTTCGCTTCCGCGCGCCGCGGGCGTCGCGCGCCGCTGCTTCTGGCGAAAGGAAACCTCACGTTACGCACCGCGCGCGTGTTCTCGGAAGGCGCCGGGCGGCCCGAGCTCCTCGCGGGTCATCCGCTGGGGTTTCCCTCTCCGCTTTCCTTCGCCCCCCCCCCACCCCCACCCGCTCGCCACGGACCTCCGACACAACGGCCGCTCACATCCACTGCCGTGCGCTCGGATTCGGGGCAGGAACGGGTTCAGCGGAAACAACCACACGCGGTTGCTTTTGCTTTAAATTCCTTTGTCCTAAATTGGTGTCTGCAATCCCCAAAACGTGGAGATCTAACGTGGAGTGTTGTGCATGGGGTATTCATAGTTTGTTTTTTTTTTGGACAACGATTCTTTAGTAACTGTTTATAATTGGTATTTTAGCGAGAAAGACGCGGGCATTCTGCCATAGACGGTTGGTAACTAACCACAGAGGAATATTTCTACCTAATCGGTGATTGTCTGTCGGACACATTTCAGTGCTCATATATATATATATATATATATATATATATATATATATATATATATATATATATTGAGTGGGAATAGAGATAACAATGTTCTAAAATTAAACAAACTTCTTATAGATGTTTGTTCTTATTATTCACGACTCGACTGAAACAGTTCAAAACACAGTTCAAATTACAGGGGGTGGACTCATTGCGAGAGAATATACCCCTCTATGAGTTTCGTAATTCTACATTTTCAGAGTAATTTTTTAAGTACAAAATTCTCTCTCGTGAACTGGGCTCGCAGAACCGACCCAGATTTCGCGAGAGGAAACAAAATGGAAACAGCTGTATAACGTTCCTAGCGATGACCGACCACCAAAAGCATAGAGTAAAGATGTCTAGTCTATGCCAAAAGTAAAAGATTCCATGCCCACTTCCTTTCTTTTTCTTTTTTCTTTCTATTTTCTTGCCTTTCTTTATTTCCTTCCTTTCTTCCTTCAACTCGTTTTTATAACACTCCAACACGTTAACTCTAAATGTTGGTCTGACATCCTCGTGCTGGTCTGTCTTTTCTCCATGTTGTGTGTGGGCCACATGGCCCTAAGGAAGCCAGTGGGAGAGGACGGTTCGCGCACGTTCGGTGACCCAAGATCCGCATTCACCCGGGCCGCGGGGCTTCCAGGCCTGGTCTCTGGAAGTGGGCGATGGAAAACTCCAGAAGCGTCGAAGCCGAAGAGACTGGTTGGAGGGAAAATGGTCGTAGGCGTTCAGCGAACTGGTTACTTCAGATAGAGAACCGGGGCTTGTCGCTAGACATAAAAGACGTCGATAATTAACCCTTAAATATAACACTTATTTAATTATACGTAAATATAACGGTGGGTTCTGTCAGACCCCAATTTTAAAGTACATATATTTTTACCTGAAGGTTTTCGAAAGTTCTGTAAATATTTTTTAATTATACTTTTAAGCCCTTTTAGTAGAGCCAACACTGTTTGGAGGGAAATTCATGTTATTTTATTAAGACATTAGCACCATTCGTAAAAAATTACGCATTTTTTGACAAATGTGTATAGATGTGGATTATTAATTTTGTTGTTTTTTAAAACAAAATATCACTGTTAAACTTTATATTTTATTAAAGGCCATAAAAAGTATTGTAACTCAGTATTATCATTATCTTAAAAATGTAAACAGTTTTTCTTATAATACCTTAGCAAATGAGACGTAAAAAATCAACAAAATAATACTTCATTAGAGATTTGCTAGAAGTATAATTTGACTGAAAATTGAAAGCGAATAAAATTTTAGCAATCATTTTTAATTTACACACTTAAAAGTAACATTTGTGTAAAAACTAATTAAAGATCCATGTAATTTTGAATTTTGAAAACAGGGTGCGCTGCAGTTCTGAATTTCGTCATGAGCTGATGATACAATCAAAACGTTTAGTGTGTCATTGTTAATTCATGTGAAACGAATCAAATATCTCTCAATTAACGCGTAATGCTTCTGTCATGGGTTCGAATATGCAAGGGGCACAATTCGGCTTCCCTCATCGTTCAACCACAATCTGCCCCCTGTCGGCTCGCTTCCATTCGAAAAACGACAAAACCTGAAAGTGATTTTAATGCCGTGCTAGACTGCGCAATAATCACCAAGTTTACTTTCTTTAGCACTAGAACAATTTGAATTTATTATAATCAAAGATTTCATTTGAATCGAAACAACACTCTTTAGAAATTGTTGACTTTGGTCATGATCATGAAAAATAAAATAATTGTTCGTACGAACATTGACCTCAGCTCTCTTCCCGTTGTATCGTTTGATGCTTCGCTCGGACGCCGCGTATCTCCACACTATCACCTCCAACCAACCAGTTCTAGTCTTGTTGCCTTCTATCTTGAATCTTCCGACACGCCACGAAGTCACCCCCATTCACATAATGCACTAGTCATATGCGTCCATGCAGATGCCTACCCGCGTATAACTAATGGAATCGGTTATTCATGCGCCCGAAGCTGCTTGCACTAGCCTGCCATATCACCATCAGCACTGGTGAAAATAATTAAAGTTGAAATAAACAGTTCTACAGCTATTTACACGTCCCGATCCATTTGTAAAATAATTAATCCTCGCCTTGTTCGTCAAAATAATTACAAGTTCATTAGCCTGTTGCTTCACCTTCGTCACTGGTGAAAACTAATTAAAGTTGACAAGTTTCTTTCAAGTTCCTCCCTATCGGTATGAAAATAATCCAATTCAGTGCACGGTTTCACCAAAATGTTTCTATGTTCCACGTTCACTCGCGGAAAAAAAATTAAAGTCCTGAACTGTATCTCCGAAATTATTACGTCTCTACTTCCCATCACAAAAATATAGCAAGTCTGAACTCGAGCACGCACCCCCTTAATTCAGAAATGATCCTCATGCTATGGAATCTGAGCTCCAACTAAATATGTTTTCGTTCTTCGATCCAGGAAAACTCGTATTCATTGTTGTACAAAATTTTGTATGATATTCCCTACCAACGGATTCTTATTATTTATTTACTTTTATAACCAAGGTGCACACTTGGGCGAAATTTCTACTCTTACACACGCATTTTCCACTGATGCTACACTATAACAACGGGATCGTGAAATTGTTTATCTTTTTTACTAAGGTGTCCGCTTACGAAATATCGTGACATGTCAAAACTTTGGTGTTCTCCCTAGCAACGTCCTGATCATTTATTTACACGCGTTACTAAGGTGTCTAATTCTAATTTAAACTAACATTAAAGCATTAAATTATTTGATATTAAATTTTATATATCACACATTAAATATTCACTAAAATAAAACATGAAAACGAAAAAACCGTAAAAATGAAGCAAATGCTCAGAAAAATGACCTAAAAATTAAAAAATAGCAAAAAATGACCAAATAACTATTCATTTGTCTCACCTATATGTCATGAAAAACATTCCAAGTTAGCTACGTTTAGAATGCACCAATGAAAAGATGACATGTCATCAGAATCCGAACGCTGGACATCAGTGAATACCCAGAGCCACCTCAGCCGGTGCGAACTGGAAGCAGGAACCGCCGCCGTAGCGGTTCGAACCTAGAACTTCCTGTTCTACGAAGCTTTAGTTGCGAATTTCCTTTTATTGAAAGAAGATCGTCCTGCCCGCATATTTCCCAATCCGAACCGCAGAGCGAAGCTGTCTTTGCCACTACCGCTACAGTAACCGCAGTTTCAGTCATTTTCCTTCCTCTTTCTCTCCAACAAACCACACACAAAAAAGGCGTAGAGTTCTTATTTAAAATGCACGAAGTATTCAAAGCTACTACGGTGTAAACAATTGCAATAAAAGGCATGTGCGTACACATACTTATTACTAGAGATGGAACGAATCTTACATGAATCGCCTTGTGTCAAAAACACATAATGACTCTTTTGGGATTTTCACTTTTTTTTTTTACTTTCCCGTATACGTCCGTATACACGGAGTGATATACGTAGTATAGGGAAAGTTATGTAATGCTGCGCGAAAAAAATTCCAATTTTCGGCGGAAAAAAATTAATTGCCGGGCCGTGAAAAACGAATAAGTGGATAAAACCAGTTGCTAAATTAAGAAAAAAAATCCCCCAACTCGTGGTGTAGCTAGAAACCCTGTTTTCTAGGTCCTTGATACCGAAAACCCAATTGAAAGGGAAACGTCCGTCTGTCCGTCTGTCCGTCTGTCCGTCTGTCCGTCCGTCCGTCTGTAAACACTGCTAGCGCCTAAACCATACGTGCGATTTCTTCCAAAATGGATATTCCCTGGTCGATCTGATTCTAGTCAAAGCTTTGAGATTTTGAAAAAGATTCTTCAAAATTTGGGGGTACTTTATATGAAGCCCTCCGAGGATTTTCAAAATTTTCTCGAAAAAGGCTCCAAATTTTTTCTTTAAATTTCTTGTATGAATAGAGGAAAATACACTTTTTAACATGGCATAGGTCCGATTTTCACGTACAGCTCTGAATTTTCGAAAATTGTGAAAGTTTGAATTTTTTTCGGCGTCTTCTTCCAACTACAAAATTGAAGATAGAGATTTTTTCTTCAAATAAAATTTGTTCTACATATTGAGTTCTTTTATAAAGGTCAAGTAAATGTTTTTCAAAATTTTAGTAGTTTTCGTGCAATATTGCGTGCAATATGTGCAATTTTAAAAAATTACAAAAACAAGATTTTCTCAAAAACGTTGGTAGGGATAGTGGTAAATGTACTCTATCAATGACGTAAAATCCATTTTGGTCTATCGGTTGGTTTTTTCAAAAATTACAAAAATGTAAATTTTTTTACTTGTCTCTCAGGTCGTTAATATTTACATTATCGGCGATTTTTTTACATTATTATATTTACGAGTATATATGCTTTAAATAGTATCAAGTAAAGTTTCTCGAAAACACTACCGTTTTCTGTGAAAAGTAGCTCAAATTTTGGCATTTTCAGAAATGCTCAAACGTATATGGCTGCAATTTTTTTCTTGAAACTTTTGTAACGGATAGTGCTAATTACACTCATTAGTATAGCGTGAAGTTTATTTTGAGTTTTTTTGTTTTTTTTTCAAAAATTATATAAATGTAAATTTTTTGAAAGATCTCTCACATCTTTAATATGCACATTATCCGCAATTTGCAAAGATTATTATATTTGTGAGTGTAAGTGCTTCAAATAACTTCAAATAAAGTATTTTGAAAACACAAAAATTTTCTGTGAAAATGAACTTCAAATTTCGCATTTTTAGTTGTGCTAAATCGCCATTTTCTCTTAAACGGCACATAATTTTTAAAAGAAAATTGCCATTTACGGCTAGGTTTTTGTGTTCTTTAATATTCTAAAATTAATATTTTCGTTCTACCAATAGGAAACCGAAAAATTAAGAAAATGACCAAAAAAATGTACTTTTGGCGGTGATAGATGGTAGCAGGCAAGAAAGAGTATGTGGCAATTCCGAATTGCTAGCGAAGACCCAAGGAAATAAAAAATTAATACGGGGAAGTCTGTGCCATTCTGTAGCACCACTAGTTATTATTATGAAATTTGAACGCTGGACACATTTGTATATCTTAGGACACCATCACCTATATTATTCATAAATTGCCAAACATTTTCAGTCTCTTCGAACGCGTTAAAATGGCGGAAGTCGAGATATCCCCGAGGAGGCTTCTGCCATGTCCAATTGAAAAATTACTCTGCAGCCATAAGCCTCCCCTAAACGCTCATTTCCGTCAAAATCTCGAGATTGTTTGTGTGTAATATCACATAATATTTTTTACATTGCGCAAAGGAGAAATAAAAATAATAGGGATTAAAAACAAAGAGGTGAAAAATATTGAAATTTTTTAAATTCAAAATCAATGTGTGATTACTAGGGAGAGGATTTTTACGCCCTAAAAATCTTGAAGTATGCTTTTAAAAATATGCATTGATGATCTAAAAATTCTGAAATAGGCAGTTTAATATGCAATTAAAATTAATAATATATCACTTCCTTTACAAACCTTTCTTGATAAAATTCAGGAGAAGCATGCTTGGAATGAAAATATATATTTTTGTGCAAACATAATTTAATCTACCCTACTACGCGACAGAAATAATTGAAATAAATATTCACCTTAGTAAAGTGCATTGTATGTCTTGCTGTATTTCGTCTGACTGCTTTAAAAAATATATCAAGAAATATCCTACATTTTCACAAATATTTTATCATATACACAAATGAGAAAAGAAAAAAAAGGGAAAAAAAACGCACTGTGACAAGCTTTTTAGAATCAATGAACGCTCACAAATAAATAGTTTGTTTGAAAAGTTGAAACGTTTTATGGTTAAGTTTCTATTTTATCGAAATACGCAAAAAAAGCGCCTTTAATTACATAAGTATGCACCAACAGGAAAAATCGGCCAAATATGCACAAATATGCACTAACATATTAAGCCATATAGTATCATATTCTAACCAAATGTCAAGAAATTTCCTCTAGCTACGCATTAAAACAGCGGAAAAAAATATACGAAATCATAGAAATCCACTCGCTAGTGATTACTTGTTGATCACACCCTCTGGAACGGTAGTACACTGATATTTTTCGGATCTCATCCATAAGTCTGCCGTTGCATCTGGCAGGAAATTAGTCAGTGCGCGTGAAAATTTCGATAAGTGAAAAGTGATGAATCGCGTGACTTAGGGGAAAGGGTCGTCAATCATCGCAGGAGAGTCAGTGAGTCACGTCGCTTCCACTCTTTCTTACAGCGTGGACGTGATTGGCCGTGCCTCCATTGAGGTTAATTTCTTCCCAAAAGAGTTCGCCGGAAACGGCGTCAACGAACTTCGAGGAACATATCAAGGAAAAGAGATTCAACCGAAGAAAACAAAGGGGGCGGATAATGTAATGTTGACCCTGATTGCATATCCAAAATGAACAAAAATTATTATCCAATTGCTGTGCAAAAGTATTCATAGTTTGTTTATAGAAAATGAGAATAGTCACGGCAAAGGACCAAAATATGGTTAATGTTAGGACTGAATGGAAAGAGCATATTCGCCGAAAGTGTGGATAAAGTTTTGTGAATGATGATAAACATATAATTTCGGGCGTTATCCGACTGATGTTGACATCAAACATATACTGCGATTTTCGTAACTTTGTCCCTGACAGGAATCAGCTGTTTCGCTGCCATCCAATCGGGAGCTTATATTTCGCGACAGTGACGTCACTATGGTGACGTTCAAGCTCCCGATTGGATGAAACAGTGAACAGCTGATTCCTGTCAGGGACAAAGTTACGAAAATCGCAGTATAGGGTGTTGACTAAAGTAAGGTGCTAGTTCGAGTGTGAGGAATTTCGTGTTCGTAAGAAGTCTTTTGACATAAAATACCCGTTCAAAATGCGATGCACAAAATACAGTTTTGTTACGCAAAGCGCGACCTCCGGTTCCTGGCCGCCCCAACCTGGAAATGCCCTGCGAAGCAGCAGTTAAGGTGTATGGCGATTTAGGGTTAAGTTATGTGATATCGTTTCTTATATTGTTTGTAAATAGCCCGGAAATTCCCGAATTAGGTGCTTGCAAATGCTAGCACTGTGTAACCCACCGTACAACCGGAGGGCATACCCTCTACTGGATTGTAACAGGCTATAATAATAATAATAATAATAATAAAGCTGTGAATAAAGAAATAATAATAATAATGATAATATTAAGAGGAAGAATATGTTATATCGTGCCAATAAAAATTAACGAATGACACAATGGAACTCGAAACTAAAGACCTTCCATCTCACTAGCCTTAGAAACTTCCCTGAAGTAGAATGATGTATGTTTCTCATTTACCTTATTTTCTTCGTCGCCGTAACATATTCATCTGCCACCTTGTTCAACTAATGCCAATGTTATCCGGATAAAGTCTGAAGTTTTGTTCCCTACTACGAGCTTCATCCTGCCGTTTGTATGATGAGAACATTAACCGACTGTATGAGGAATTAGGCACAGTAGAACTTTATCAGTAACATATACGCATATTGAGAAATGTGTGTCACGCATCAGTAACATATACACATATTGAGAAATGCGTGGATTTGCATAAACATTGTTTTTCCTCTGCCGTACGAAAATTGAGAAAAGATTATTAGAATGATGCCCCGACACCTTCAATTATACGGGTGTAATGTAACAGCGCAACCGATGTCGGTGACATAAGATCATTTCCCCGGGCACGTGGGTGCAGGGACCTGGAGTGCCGCCAAGGTCGCGGAGCTAAAGGCCGCTAGTTCGGGTTCCGCGTAAGGCACGGGTGCTTTCACCACGCGGATATGACGCGGTTGCTTGTCATACCGCCTCGTTTCCCACCTGAAGAATCGTCCGTACAGTGGAAACCAACAGCCAGAGCGCGTTCTGCCAACTTGTCAGGAAAACGAAGGGCGTAATTAAGGAAGTAACTTCCTCCGGCTTTCCTCAATAATGAGAACGAGACGAATCATTTGTATCACAATTATTGGCTATTGAATGACTCATGGGTTTAGAGTTCCGAGATGAATTTCCTTCTCCTAGGCAATGCGTCGGCGGCACAGTAAAACAGCAAAGCGAGTCGCGCCACAAATACAAATAATACACAAAGAGGACCAAATAAACAGTATTTTCTAAAGCAACTTTTTCTGCCGCATTACTCTTTCTATATAATTATATACTATTCTGAGCATCAAAAAGAAAAATATGTTTTAACAATGAAATATAGCGCTCCGGGAAAGTCTTTCCGCAGTGGCACCTTACAGGTGAGAGTGCTTGCAACAGAAATTATGTTGGTAGCACGAGCTGCAGCTTGAACCCGTAAATTGCAATACCATGACAATCATAAAAGATGCTGGAAGTGTTGTTCCCTTCACTTCTTTCCCAGTGATCTCGTTTCCACCAACATAAATGCAATTTTTAATAAACTGCCTGATTCGGCTCGGTTGATATTTGTATCGTATAATTTTAAAAAGTCTTAATAAGCCTATAACAAGTAATGTAGTTAAGCTTCTGGGTCAGTGACCCCATCTGGATCTGGTTTTTGTTCAGCTTTCCTGATCTATTGAATAATTGATGAGGTGGACCCTTGTTTTCCTTGTGGACATTATACGTACGTTTTCTTAAGCTCTCCTCTTGCTATCTGCGGAAGGAGAAGAGCTAGAGCAGGGAGCATGGGTTTCTATTTTGTTAGCAGTATTAAAACTCAAATCTATAGTTCGTCTACCGATGTAGATACGTTTTCTATAACACGGGAGCGAAAATGTGTACCTTTCAAATGTTTCTATGATCGCTTGATTTGTACTGCTTTTCATCATTTTCAAATATTTGTGGTTAAAACAGAGATTTCCAACCTTTTTATTGCATCGATCCCTTTTAAAAAAATGATTTGCTTCGTCGACCCCCTTGCGTTTCTCACGTTCAGCATACAAAATAGTCATAACTTAAATAATTGTACGTAAATGTCTTAATAATAATGAGGCAGAGAATATGGACTATAATTTCGCAAAAAAATGTTTTTTTAGGTTTTCGTTTTATTATTTTGTGTACTATTATAGTAGTCAATTACTAGAAATATAAACATATTATGGGATGCTTTGAACTATTATATAAGAAAACAATTAACAATGATTTTTGTAATCAATAAGATATTGATTAACCGATCAGATGACTGCGCATATTCGGTTATCGACCTCGAGTCTACCATTTGATCATCAATGAACCCTTTAAAATTATATCGCATCCCACGGGATTGACAACGATCCCGTTGGGAAACACTGGGTTAAAGGATGGGCGTTCTGGAATAGGTTGCTGCTCCGGCATTCTCCGGAAAGTGATCAGATGAACCTCTATTCAGAGATCTCTGCCTCCGAAATCGGTTTGGGGAAGCGCCGCAAGCTTTCGCTGACACCAGCAAGTTTCTCACTTCTACCATCAACGATTTTCATCATGATCGACCCCGTGATCTTCCAACGTACACCGTTCACGTGTTGCGTTCACGCTCGCAGCAAATATAATACGTACTGTGGTGTGGTTAGGCGGAAGAGCGGGCCTGATGGCCCGAGCCTCGCCATATCAATAAAGGCATTATTATTATTATTATTATTATTATTATTATTATTATTATTATTATTATTATTATTAATATTATTATTACGTACTAGCTGAACCCGTGCGGTTACATCGCACACAAGAGCTGTAGGAATATATAATATGGTTTATATTTACCAATATCTTTACGTATATATTCATGGATTTTGTGTTGGAGTTCTGCTCTCAAACTTACCTTAATTTTATGACTGCCTTTTGTAATGTCATCACCGACATTCTTCTATAAAGGGACAAGTGTCAGACAACAACAACAACAAATAATAATAATAATAATGATAAATTATATTAATATAAATATTCATAAATAATATTAATAATAATGATAAGAAATAGCCAGGCTGCAGGAGGAGGCTGCAGGTTCGAGTCCTGCGTAGGCATGGTCGTATTTGTGATTGTCCCTTCATCCCTCATCATCATCCTATCACAATTCAAGACCTTGTCTCACTCAGCGATACAGCCGCAAAGCTGATCCCCATAGTTAAGCACGTTAATTTGCCTAGTCAGAAATGGCCGATATGCAAATAATAATAGTAATAATATTAATAATAATATAATATTAATAATAATAATAATAATAATAATAATAATAATAATAATAATAAATCAGCAATAGGTAGTGTGACGGTGCCTGTAGCCGAATACAGTTTCGGACTAGTAGACTGGACTGAACAGGAAATTCGTATCATGGATCGAAAAACCAGAAAACTGCTTACAATGCATCATGTTGCCCACCCCCGAGCTGATGTACAAAGACTTTATGAGTCACGTAAGGAAGGAGGAAGAGGCCTGAGACAAATTGAAGCCTCCTGGCCCAATGCAATAACCGGGATGGGAAAGTATGTAGTCAGCCATCTAGATGACCCTCTAATGAGGCAGGTCATGAAACCTGACCGAAGAATGGGAAACAGAGGCATTGTAAGTGTAGCAAGAAGCATTGCGAACAAGATTATGCAAGACACCCAGAATGACAGAGACACCGAACTTCTGATGCTACTTAACATGAAATTTGAGACACAAAAAATGTTTAAGAAATCATGGAGAGAGAAACCACCCCACGGACAATATTTGAAACGAATGGACAAGGTGCAGATCAATCATAAAATAAGATAAAGATCAATCATTTATGTGGCTTAAAAGGGGATGAATGAAGCCAGAATCGGAGGCACTTGTAATAGCTGCCCAAGATCAGGCCTTGAGAACACATTATGATAAAGCGGTTCTCAAAATTTCCCAAGATGATAAATGCCGCATTTGTCAGGAACACGTAGAAACCATTGATCATATTGTCTCAGCTTGTCCAATCCTAGCAAAGACCGAATACTTGAAAAGACACGACAGGGTGTGTAGCTACCTCCACTGGCAAATCTGTACCGCCCTCTAAGTTCCGAACACATGCCCCAAGTAGTACGAACACTCACCGAAACCGGTGACGTCTGTTGGATTGTGTACGATATTGTACGACCAACAAATTCTAACTGATCGCACGATAGCAGCAAACAAACCGGATATAGTCATCCCGGATTTGGAGAAGAAATCGTGTTTACTTGTCTATGTTGCTGTACCTTGCGATCAAAACGTCGTTACCAAGGAGGCAGAGAAAAGTCTTAAATACAAGAGTTTGGAAATCGAGATCAGCCGAATGTGGGGCGTAAAAGCACCGGTCGTCCCGATAGTTATTGGAGCTCTGGGATTTGTTTCGCAAAATTTGAGTAAGAACTTGTCTAAACTCCCAGGTAATTCAAAAGACAGGGAAGTGCAAGAAATCGCTTTATTTGGAACAGCCCACATTTTGCGCAAAGTATTGTAGAGGCACCGACAGTCTCTAGATCTACTCCTTAGATAGCGTGTTGCAACCTGGAGTAGACTTTATATTCAGCCGACAGATAACATCTTTAGTCGTGATTTAGAGGAATAATAATAATAATAATAATAATAATAATAATAATAATAATAATAATAATAAGGACTCCCTACAAAAACCCTCTTTTCAATAAACGTTTTCTACAGATAGCACAAGAATGATATAATTATAAGAACGTACACAGAATACTTACAATTGATAGTTTCAAACAATCGTTTTAACGATCACACAATACGATGTTCTGAAAGTAATACCAATTGCTCTTTCATTTCTTGCGGGCTTGCCAAGTTGCGCATGACGCCATCTTCCCGCTACCAGTCTAGCCGCGCATTTCAAAGAACGCGAATTTCGTAGCTTTTTGTTCATAAAGGAAAGTTGCGATCTATTACATATATAGCGACCTCCACCCCTAATTTTTTCAATACTTTTTGGTACCTTCGTTGTTTAAAACATTTCACTGGGTGCCTATTAAGAGGAACATCAATATCGTTCTCGTTCAAGCTTTAGTATATACGATACTTTATAACAGAGTTAGAGAACGAGCGATCCGAAGATTTTCTTTGCCTTCCCGTGGCCGAAATCGCTAAAGCAGTAGTGCCGTTGTGACCTTGGACCGTGGGTTCGCGGGTTCGATTCCCGCCTCTGGCATGGTTTTATGTGTTCGTCCTTTCACCCCCTATCATCACTATCGTTTCATCCTCATACCATAACGTCACATCATATACATAATAGTAGTCGTTAATGACCTAGTAGTTGATGCGACCTTAAATAACAAAAAGAATTTTTTTTCTTTGTAATTTTCAGCGTGTTTAAACGACGCCGCCGCGAAGAAGGCAATCCAGCGTACCCTTGTCTAGTTGAAAGGGCATGGAGCCGACGACGTGGCAACCCCGCTGAGATGTGCGTTGTGTCCATGTTTGTGTTTAATTCATGGGCGGCGCGGCGCGGCGCGGTGCGGCACGGCGTCAGAGCGGGATTTATCGAGGCGTGCTGCTCACGTCGAGGCGCGCCGCCGCGCATCGGATCGTAAACACGCGCTCCTTTGGCGCCTCGGCCCGCGCCCCGGCGAGCACTGCCGCGCCGCGCAAGGGAACGGCCGGTGATCATACGCACGGTGCGAGATATATAGGTGCGTTCCAGTGGCGTAGCGTCAGGGGGCGCTGAGATGCGCAGCATCCCCGTATATAAGAACCTTAAATACTGTATTGATAATCTTACAAGTGGTCCGTTGAGCGAAACACGTTTTGTATTAATTTGAAATTGATTTCCTGTCATTGAATTCGGCGGGTTGTTGAAGCTGGCCTGTGATTGCTTGGACGCCAAAATGCTTCTAGCGTCTGCCGCGAGATTGCGACGAGCAATGACACATGCGTAGATGGCGAGGTTCCCCTCTCCCCTCTTCACACCTGACAAGGGAAACCCGACTGCTTTACGCTAGCATCCACTGGGGAAAGAAACTCGTTTGTGCACGAGAGCGCAGTACACTTCAGGTGGTTAGTAAATTATCTCTCTCTCTCACACACGGGAGTCCCCCTTGGTCATAGGCACAAACTGTAAAAAAAGTGCCTGTCTACTATTTCTTAATATTTATCCAAGAAATTGAATTATCCCTTAAATAGATTACATATTACTTTCGTCTGCAATGTACAAATAAACGAGTGGTCTCATTGCCATTCGCATATAAGAATTAAAGCTAAGACAATGTATAATTTGCTTTCAAGACATCAGCAGTCCTGACTGTTGTGAGGATATTGTGGGAAGCGCCTACACCCTCGTAAGCAATCGAGTTCCAGTGTATCTGCCTTGTGTTGCATTCGCCTATTAGATGAAGTAGTTCATAGTGACATTTTATGTGTGATTGTTGAGCATCCCCAAACGTGCGAGTCACGCTACGCCTCTGGTGTGTTCACTCCCAGTCTAAAACTGAAGCTTCCTTGAGGCTAGTTCTCACAGTTCTCGCGTATAAGCTCTGCAATCTTTGAGTCTCGTTTGGGCAAGGTCGTGGTAGGTCGTGATCCATCCTGTGGACAGCTCATTTCTAATTTCAAGTCAGTGATTTGTCACTTCGTGGTATAGGTAAAGTCAAGAGCGAACAGTTACGAAAATGGGTAGGAAATGTTTTGTAAAACTGTGTAACAGCCACAGTTTAAGATGTCATCTTAAAATATATATCTTACACCGTGACCTAAACCGATCGTGCGCACCGTACATACAAGCGAGGAACTAGCCTCAAACTGGCTTCAGAAAATTTGCCCCAAAGGCGGCTAGTTGACACATCTATATATCGTACACTGTGGCATACGTCATTGACTCACTGGGCACTGGCGGATCTTGTGGGGGGGCGTGCCTCCCCCAAAACGCTTAGACTTTTCATTTACCTTCCTTTATTTGGTAAAGTGAATTTAGATATTTATTTATATTCGAATTATGTAATTATTTAAACAATAATATTGAATGAATCGTATATACAGGACGTAAATAATACACAATATAATAACAAATATGTTTATTATTTAACAATCATCTACGATGCCCCCCTCCTAATGATACGCTGAATTCCACCCCTGTCGCTAGGACAGTACGTTTTTGGAGTCTCAGTCTTTTTTTGGGGGGGGGAGGCCAAAATGTCCGTTTTTGTGGCAGTAACGTGTAGGCATAAAATGCCTTTAACAATATTTACCTCGGTGTACTTCTTTTGCTTTGTGACATGGACTCCTGAAAATTTGAAATGGGATCCTGTAATCCACACATGTGGTAAAACATTTTATTTCCGTAAATATGATCAATTCCCAGTTTTCCTCCTTTTTTTTACCTGGCAATTAAGTATTTCGCATTTGGGGTAGAACCATCTGGCAAACCTGTAAATATTTCAACATAAAACCAATGCATTTATTACTTTTGTCATTAACGTTATTTCGTTTCCCTTGTTTAATGTTTCACGTATTTACTAGTAAAATAAGTAATTTGTAAATAAAAGAGGGGGTACAACGAGGGAAAGAGATGACTAAAATGTAGTTGCCCCTCTCTTATTTGGGGCTGAGCACGTCAGTGAATTGATGAAACATTTGAAGACTGCTGACAACTGACTTCACCTTGTAGACACAAAGGTTCATCTACAAATGTTTCCTCCACCTCCCTCCTCTCTCTCTCCGTTTCTCCCTTGTCGTTCTTTTTTTCTTATTTTATAAATCAAAAACGTTTGAGCCCTGCGATTGGAATCCAGACGGCAGACATTTTGTCAACCTAATTAAAATTCAAATATAGATCTTAAAAAGTGTCAAACATTTTCTGCCACCTTTCGTGTCTGAAGAAATGCGATGGCAATATTCAATCTCTCGGTGAGTAGAAATCCGTTGCAGCCAATCAATGGTGTTCAGGCTTTTCAGGGCTCATTTCCCGTTCAAACGGTAAAAGTTGTCGTTTTATAACTCTATATTAAATTTTGAAATTGGATTTAGCTTCCTGAATAGAAACAGTTTCCGTATTTTTGCAGAAAAGTGCATTTTCTGCCCATTGTTTTGTGCAACTCGAAAAAGCGAAAATTCAACGATACTCCCCTAATGATTTTCGCGATTGCCAAAGTGATTTCCAATCTTCTGGAAATCTGCGACTTAGCACAGAATTTCACGGCGAATTCACTGGTGAAATCCGTTTTTCGATCCTACCGTTAGTTAACAATATTTGAAATACATATTCTAATATTAATTGTTTAAATTGCAAAAGTTACACTTTTATATTTTTTATTATTACTTCAATATTTTAGGCACCCCACATTGTTCAAACTTAGGACCTTGAAAAGAATTAATGTCGCCATCATATTCTGACCAATAATTTACCGCTGAATGAAAAAATATTGTTTGTACCATAACGATCACTGACAGCAAGCACATTCTCATCTAGGTCGTTACAATCGAAATCCACTGTACGCGGGCAGAGGCGTATGTAGGTATTCAAGCGCTCGTGACAAGCATAGAATTTGCGCCCCTCTCAGGATACTTCAAATGAAGTTGTTGTTTGTTTTAGCGGGTATTCTCTAAATAGCGCCCGTTGTGAGTGGCGCCCATGGCACGTGCCATGTCTGCCACCCCGTAGATACGCCACCGGTGCCGTTGGCAGAAAAACGGCAGTGCTGTCCGTGCGGGAAAACCCTAGGAAGTGGCGACCGCGTAATAGCGCCAAGCAGCGTCAGGACCCAATTCGCGGTCGGCGCGTGCGTCTCGCGACCGCTGGGAGACGGCGGATGTTGTCGACGGACGACTGGGAGAGGCGGGGGCCCTTCGCGGCGGAGGCAGAAAGATAGACAGGCAGACAAGCAGGCAGGCAGACAGACAGACAGGCAGACAAACAGGCAGACAAACGGACAGGCAGGCAAACAGACAAACAGACAGGCAGACAGACAAACAGACAGGCAGACAGACAGGCAGGCAGGCAGACAGGCAGACAAAAGGACAGGCAGACAAACGGACAGGCAGACAAACAGGCGGGCAGACAAACAGGCAGGCAGACAAACAGACAGGCAAACAAACAGACAGGCAGGCAGACAGATAGGCAGACAGACAGGCAGACAGATAGACAGGCAGACAAGCAGGCAGGCAGGCAGACAAACGGACAGGCAGACAAACGGACAGGCAGACAAACGGACAGGCAGACAAACGGACAGGCAGACAAACGGACAGGCAGACAAACGGACAGGCAGACAAACGGACAGGCAGACAAACGGACAGGCAGACAAACGGACAGGCAGACAAACGGACAGGCAGACAAACGGACAGGCAGACAAACGGACAGGCAGACAAACAGACAGGCAGACAAACGGACAGGCAGACAAACAGACAGGCAGACATACAGACAGGCAGACATACAGACAAACAGACAGGCAGACAGACAGGCAGGCAGACGTTCAGACAGACAGGCGAACAGGAGGAGACGCAGTAAAAGAAAGAAAGAGGGCGGGGGAGAGAGATGCAGAGACCCAGGGAAGTAAAGAGAGGGATGAAAGTAAGGGGAAAGCGAAAGATGTGAAAAACGAGGCAGTGGCGCCTGCCGGGCACGAGATGTGGTTTGCGGTTACGAACGCCGATTGACGCAAAATTGTGACCAGACTTTCTTCGATTTCGACGGATGGGAAAGCGGGCGAGCCTTTATTATCCCGCTAGTCATCCTGGCGACGCGAATGAACAGCCGATTTCAGTTAGGTATAATAACTTGTGTGGTGGATGGGGAAGAATATTAGTAACAATTTAAACAAACGTATATATGATTTACAGATACCTCAGTTTGCAGCCAGAATGGTATATAATGACTAGGGAGTGTATTGCTATGATTTTGCATATTTTTATCCGTCGCTTCAGAGCAAAGCTAAATTGTTTTTCCGTGTTTTGGCGCTTCGATCTTTGTGAGTATACCTAGAATTAAACCAACGTCACCTAAATAGATCTATGTAATGGCAACACTGATTTTGACGAACGAGCAAAAATTAAATGAACACCGTCCGGCAGCATGTTGTGAATTCTGAAGTATTTAAGATGTTGTGAAGTATTTCAAGCGTATTTTTTTGTAATGTACGTGCAAATTGCCTTGGAACATTAAATTTGAAGGACATGAAGTGAATACGAAGGAAACAAAAACTATAAATTATACTAAACAATACATTTCTTAAGCGTGCAAAGATCGATTTTTAATGAAATATGACTTCCAACTTATTCACATAAACAAACAAGATAGTAACCTTTTAATGCTTATATGTTTTCGCCTTCAGACCACAAATCACACTGAGTTTGTGGAGTTTTAAAATCTTAAAATAGGGAACGAAAATATGGAAGTGTTAAGCAAATCAGGAGAATTAAGTGTAATGGTAGAAGATTTTGTATCAGAATTTTCGGAACTAATTAAGAATGATCTTTTATTAGCATTAGAGAATAACAGCTGATCATTTATTTTCATATTAGAAAACAAAACTAAAAAAATATAGCTGTACTAAATTCTAACTATTCGCTTCATTGAAATTCCTGCAAATATTTTTTATGAAGATTATAATTTTGAAATTGCAATATTACCATTTCATATTCCGTTTGAAGATAATATAGAAGGCTATTGGATGTTGGGATTTTTTGAATAGGAGTATAACATTAGCAGCTACTACAATTCATTGGTCAGTGCAATGCCAGATACTGTAAGAAAATATTTGAAAAAGGCTAGGCATGAAAGTAATGAAGAATGAAAGAAATTTTCAATCCATAAAATTACTTTTAAAACGGTTTACTGCCTCGGCGACGCCACATTCAACTACTAATCACACATTCATCCAAATCATTGCCGGGTGCGATATCTAAGTAACAATACCATAGCTTCTGCAGCATCGCTGACCAGGAGGACCTAGGGTTTAGTCCAATTCAACCTCACATTAGGAGAAAATTCTATCGACTCGCTGCAGTTTTCGGAGGTCTTCCTACCAATACCTGGCGAATGCCGAAGCTGAACATTAACAACGGACAGCACACGATCTTCCCTTCCTCATACTTGTCTCCTCCGGTCTCCTTACATACACACACATATACATGCACTAGGAAAGCCCGGCAGACGTTGTTCTGCCCTTCATGTCCCTCTTTCCCCTTTCTCACTGTGTCTCCCTCCCTCCCTCACCCTATCCCTGTCTGTCTCTGCCGCTCTCTGTCCCTCTCATTCACAAATAATTGCAGATTCTGCACATCTCTGAGTAGGTGAGGTAATATCGGGAAGCGCCGGACCAGCAAAAATGTAATAAAATGTTCAAGAAGGTTTCATCCTGTAACTTACGGTGTGAGAAACGTTTTTTTGAGGCCTTTGGCATCAAAATTTTAGTTTCTAAGGCCATAGAACGCATTGTTTAGGAGTTATTTAACGATATAGATTCAAAATCCTACCGAATGTGTTGCGGATTGCATTTGACGCAAATATTTAGTTTTGTGCTACAACGCCTAATGGAGTAAAAACAGATTTAACAGCACATAAACCTTCTCGATGAAAAAAATACGCAGAAAGTGCCAACTTTCATGGAGAATGGTCTCACGGTGTCGGAGTTTAGATCTTAAATATACCAACATCCATTTTTATATATATAGTAGATTACACTACTACACATGACGGGAGCTTAGGGCTTGCCCAGAGGGACAGTGTTCTGTCGGGGATGTTACCTGTGGCGCAAACACTCCGCAAGCGGAAGAATAGCTCGGAGACAGACTTCACGATCCAGCGGAGAGGAACACCCCCACCTCCCGAGATAGAAGTGCTCTACACTTACTAATTTTTTACTGAGCAGTTTCGTGCGTCCAGATTCATCACATACTCCCTCATTTCAAACCTTTTATCAATTCAAGGATGCTCATGAGGCTTAGGAACAGGCATTATAACACCGATTAAAATATTACGCAACGTGGCCTGCGTCCAGAAACGCAATCGAGTGGGCGGGAACGGGTCTCTCCGCGCGGCCGCGCTCAATGCTCTGGCGGTGCGTGCAAAGGCAGCGGGGCCTCGCTGCAAGGATGTCCAGCGCAGGCGGCGGCCGCCGTTCGGCCTAGTTGGCACGCGCCACCGCCCCGCCCTCGCCCTCGCCCGCGCCCGCGCCCTCCGCACGCGACCGGCCGCCACCGTCACCACCGCCTTCACCGCGACCGCCTCCATCACAACCGCCACTACCGCCACTGCCACCACCGCCACCGCCACCGCCGTCTTCACCACCGCCACCGCCACCGCCGTCTCCACTGCCGTCTCCACCGCCGCCGCCACCGTCGCCATCGTCACCACCACCGCCGCCACCGTTGCCTCCACCACCGCCCCCGCCCCCGCCGCCCCCGCCACCCCCGCCCCCGCTGTCCCCGCCCCCGTCACCGCCACCGCCGTCTCCACCACCGCCATCGCCTTAGCCACCGCCGCTGCCACCGCCGCCGGCGCCGCCACTACAGCCATTTCAATGGATCCGCCATTTTCAGATTTGAATTTTCATTATGATATTGGAATTGAGCGACTTAAAAAACTTCACGATATATTTTTCCACCCAAATCAATTCGCATTTGCAATTATCAGGTTTTGGGCCCGTTTGAACCAGTGTGCTCCAATGCTACCGCCGTCTCCACCGCCGCCGCATTCGCCACCGCCACTGTCTCCACCACCGCCGCATTCGCCACCGCCACTGTCTCCACCACCGCTGCCGCCTCCACGGCCACTGCCACCGCCGTCTTCGCCGCCTCCGCCGACGCCACCACCACCGCTGCCACCACCGGCGCCATCTCCACCACCGCCTTCTCCACCGTTTCCACCGCCGCCTCCTCCACCGCCTCCACCGCCGCCGCCGCCGCCTTCTTCACCGCCTCCGCCTCCGCCGCCGTCGCCACCACCACCACCGCTGCCTCCACCGGCGCCGTCTCCACCACCGCCTTCTCCCCGTTTCCACCGCCGCCTCCTCCACCGCCGCCACCGCCGTCTTCACCGCCTCCGCCGCCGTCGCCACCACCACCGCCGCCTCCTCCACCGCCTCCACCGCCGCCACCGCCGTCTTCACCGCCTCCGCCGCCGTCGCCACCACCACCACCGCTGCCTCCACCGGCGCCGTCTCCACCACCGCCTTCTCCCCGTTTCCACCGCCGCCTCCTCCACCGCCGCCACCGCCGTCTTCACCGCCTCCGCCGCCGTCGCCACCACCACCGCCGCCTCCTCCACCGCCTCCACCGCCGCCACCGCCGTCTTCACCGCCTCCGCCGCCGTCGCCACCACCACCACCGCTGCCTCCACCGGCGCCGTCTCCACCACCGCCTTCTCCCCGTTTCCACCGCCGCCTCCTCCACCGCCTCCACCGCCGCCACCGCCGTCTTCACCGCCTCCGCCGCCGTCGCCACCACCACCGCCGCCTCCTCCACCGCCTCCACCGCCGCCACCGCCGTCTTCACCGCCTCCGCCGCCGTCGCCACCACCACCACCGCTGCCTCCACCGCCGCCGCCGCCGCCGCCGCCGTCGCCGTCGTCGTCGCCGTCTCCACCACTGCCACCGCCGTCTCCCCTATCGCCGCCACCGCCGTCTTCACCGCCGCCGTCGCCATCACCACCACCGCTGCCTCCACCGGCGCCGTCTCCACCACCGCCTTTTCCACCGTCTCCATCGCCACCACCGCCGTCTTCACCGCCGCCGTCGCCACCACCACCGCCGCCTCCTCCACCGCCGCGGCGTTCGCTCGAGGACAGCCGCTGCGCGACCCCCGGCGCGCACCCTCCGCTGCCTTGGCCTGGCCACGCCCACTCGTCCGCTCGCCTGGCCACGGGGGATGCCGGGGCGTCTATTTGAGCAAAGGGCGAACGTGAACCGGCCCCCGGAGAGGCTGCATCCGGTACGCACTGCTCCGGACCAGGGTCTCCCCACGTGGGCAGAGGCAAAACTCAGGGTTGGCGATGCCCGAGACACCGGTGGTAATCGAATGTCATATTTAAAATATACTATTACGATGCCAGTTCCTGGCCTTGTAACCAAACTGGAGGCAGACGGGGAAGGATTTTTATTGGTGATTGTGATGTTATGGTAAGACGAATGATGGAGCAGTGCTGGTGAGACAGTCGTGGAAAACGCGAGAACGGCAAGAGAACCTGCCACCAACCCGTGCTGTCTGCATATTCCACAGGATAGATCAGAATTTGAAACCCGGTGCTTGGATATGGGACCGGCTGAGTTTATCACAGAGCACGCATTACCGCTGTCTTCGCAGCAATCGACTCTGTCGGGGAGGTGCTAGGCTTTGCGTCCCGACTGTTGCAGGTCGAAAACACTCACTGTGTCGATGTGATCTCTAGTGGCTGGCTGCTCTGATCAGTAGTTTTCCGCAGTTTCTCCGATCAGTTCTAGAACAATGTTTGTTCATTATCCTAACAAAAGGTCCACGGACCGGACATGCTCTTTCCTTCCTCTTCCTTGTCCTATATTCTCCCTTTACTTCCGTACACAGATAAATGCACCACACAATACATGTCGGGTCGGCCCCGTGGCCGAGATCGCTAAGGAAGTAGTGCCGTTGTGATCTTGGACCGCGGGATCGCGGATTCGAGTCCCGCCTCGGGCAATGTATGTGTTCGTCCTTTCACCCTCTGTCATTACCATATCGTTTCGTCCTCATACCATTACGTTACATCCAATAGTGGTCGCTAGTGACCTAGTAGTTGATGCGAACTTAAATAACAAAATAATGATAATAATAATAATAATAATAATAATAATAATAATAATAATAATAATAATAAACCGGTAACATCGGTTGGATTGTGTACAATATTGTACGACCAACAAATTCAAACGGATCGCACTATAGCAGCAAACAAACCGGATATTGTTATCCTGGATTTTGAGAAAAAAATCGTGTCTACTTGTGGATGTTGCTGTGCCTTGAGATCAAAATGTCGTTACCAAGGAGGCAGAGAAACGTCTTAAATACAAGAGTTTGGAAATCGAGATCAGCCGAATGTGGGGCGTAAAAGCACAGGTCGTCCCGATAGTTATCGGAGCTCTGGGATTTGTTCCGCAAAATTTGAGTAAGAACTTGTCTAAACTCCCAGGTAATTCAAAGGACTGTGAAGTGCAAGAAATAGCTTTATTTGGAACAGCCCACATTTTGCGCAAAGTATTGTAGAGGCACCGACAGTCCCTAGATCTGCTCCTTAGGTAGCTGGTTGCAACCTGGAGTGGATTTTATATTCAGCCGACTCATAAGATCTTTAGTCGTGATGTAATGGAATAATAATAATAATAATAATAATAATAATAATAATAATAAATACATGTCGAAAGATGAGTTGGGAGCCTAGAGCTTGTCCCGCCTGGGGCAGTGTCCCGTTGGCAGTTACACGGCGGAGGAAATCTCCCGCATGCCGGTGCGTACGCCGCCGTCGGATCTGGTCATCCAGTGGACGAGCATCACCCCCACTTCAAGGCAATAAAAAATGTCAGTGCACTAACGGGTCTAATTGCAGCAGCGCTTAAACGCCATTTTCTTAAAAGGCCGGCTCCGTAGCAGGTATCGCTAAGGCAGTTGTGTCGTGGCGATCTCGGTCGTCAAGGTTGCCCGTTCGAATCCCGCCTTGGGCATGGGTGCATTTGTGCATGTCTATATGCATGTATGTGCCGTCGTTTCACCCCTCTCTATCATCATCATCATTCACCTTCCATACTCCCAGGGCTAACAACCATGGGGAGTCAAAATCGAATTCAACGTAATGCTGATTCCTCCTAATGAAGTGCATGCCCAGCATACCTGCCTGGTCCGAAGTGGCCTGTTTGCAAAAAAAAAATCTAATGACTGTTGCAGGTGATATGTAGGGAAACATCAATGAATCAGTGAATCAATTAGTCAATCGGAGGTGCAAGGGGAACAGTCTGACCACCACACTACGAGTGCACCGAAGAGACAGGGAGAGATGAAGTCTGGGAACATTGAGAGAATGGAAATACGTCACTTTAGTCGACGGACGCAGGGTGGACTCTGTAACACTTAGCAGGAATTTAGCGAATGTCATCGGTGTCGTGTCAGAATTTGGACAATAATAGTGGCCCGGAGCAGGAAAACTGCTGGTGTTGAGTGTGTGCATGGCATCCTGCAGCCGCGAAAATTAGCTGTTCGCAAACGGCGCATGTGAATTCTAAAGTTTTTTATCTTCCCCGTCGCATGATGCCAGGCGTGTAGACAGCACCGAAGCACTGAGTGTGAGAATATAGTCGGTATGAACAGTTGCGGATTAACATAATCAAATATTTGAATTATTCAGACAAAGTCGAAATAATATTGATATATTGTTTTAGTATTTTTCCCGAGTTTCTGGATTCCTAACAAAACTGTGGACGCTCCTCAAAAGGTCGGCCAATGGACAACGGTCGATAATTTCATTAAATTTCTGCGCGCAATATAACCTATCCGTCATTGCGGCAGCCGGAGTAAATCTCCCATCGTCTGTGGTGTGCTTTAACTCTCTTAAATTGACATACAGTGTGCGAGCACGAAGCGAGAAGTGAGAATACGTCTTTGCTCTTGTATAATGTCTGTCTATCTCTCTCCTTCTCGCTCTTGTTCTCACCCGGACCATCGTCATCACTCCCACCCTCGCCCTAGCCTTCGTCTTAGGTCTCGCCCTCGCTTAGCACTTGCCCTAGATCTAGTCATAGCCCTCGCTCTCACCCTAGCCCCAAACTCGTGCTCACCCTAGTCCTAGTCCTAGCCCTAGTCCTAGCCTTGCCCTGGCGCTCCCCTTTGCCCTCGTTTTCGCCGTCACCCTCGCCTTCCCTCTAGCTCTCGCCCTCGTTCTCGCGTTCGCCCTACCCCTCACCTTCGTCCTAGCCCTAGCTCTCTCTTCGCCCCTCGCCTTCCTCTTCGCCCTAAACTAGCCCTCACCGTACTCCTAGTCCTAGCCTCTCCGTAACTATATCCTTGTCCACGTCACAGCATGTGCGGCGTCACGACTGTGGAGATTCGCTTTAAATGGATTCCCTCGTCCAATTTCGTTTCTTAAATAATGCGGAATAGCAAGTTCAGGTGCTGTTTAACAGTGCTTATTTCCTGGTTATTAGCTCTCCTTCATTTCTGAATCTGCTGAAAAGAAGTTTCCCTTGAACATAATTTCAGCAAAAATACAAACAAGTGAATATCGATAAATAATGCAATGACTTGGTAATTATACCAGACGCCTCAACTGGACTGTTCCTGTTTTTATTAGCATTTTATCGCAGTTTAATATTTTAATTACGTAACACTTAGTGAATTGCAGAGCCCGAGCAAATTGTCGCGCGAGCGGAAATGGCCCTGCGCCCGAGAGCGACGGCCGGCGACCGCCCGCGGAGGCGGCTGCTGCGAGGCCTCCGGAGAGCGCCGGGCAAGGCCTCCGCCGAGCGCCCCGCCCCGCCCCGCCCCGCCCCGCCCCACCCCGCCCCGCCCCGCCCCCCGCCCAACCCGGCCCCGCCCCGCCCGGCCCCGCCCCGCTCCGCCCCGCCCCGCCCCGCCCCGCTCCGCCCCGCCCCGCCCCGCCCCGCCCCCCGCCCAACCCGGCCCCGCCCAGCTCCGCCCGGCCCCGCCCCGCCTGGCCCCGCCCCGTCCGGCCCCGCTCCGCCCCGCCCCGCCCCGCCCCGCCCCGCCCCGCCCCGCCCCGCCCTCAAGCACTCAATTCCTCAATGCGTTCGTTTGGTTAGCTCATTAGTAAATGGTTTTCATCACCATCTCTTGTAATGCCGTCGCTCTACATTCGTTTGTTCCAACCTGTCAAACTGCTCCCTTCTTAGAATAACTCCTCTTTATATGCAGCTGTCTGAGACAATTTTTATTTATGCATTTTTTTGAGATTTTTTAAGAATGTGTTCCCGAAATGTTAAAATCCTTTTTTCGTTTGTTTTTATGGATATAATGTTCTGCAGTAATGTCAAATTCCTGTTCCAAAAATGAATATCATCATCTTCACTGATTGATTCATTGATTAGTGAATCCGGGTGTGCCAACTGATAAAGGCGTTATTCCCGTAAGTGTAGTGCATGTTTTAATCGCTGTATACGCTTGTGACCTTCCCCTGCTGAATGGCGAGATCCGGCGCCGACCTACCTGCCGGCTAGCGAGATTTTCCCCAACCATGGATCTCCTACCTGCGGGCACCACCTGAGCTTGGACAAGCTCTAAGCTCCCGACATGTGTGGTAGTGTAGTGCATGTAAGAATAAATGTGTGTAAGTAAGGGGTGAGGATAGGACAATGAAGAGGAAAGAAAGATCGCGCGCGCTCTTTGACACATTTGTAAGGGCATTGCTCCGGCATTTATTCACTGATGTTTTCGCAACACACGCATTAAGGAAGCATATTGGTCTTTCAGTTTAACAAGCGAAAAGCGCAGAAAGCGGCGCGTGCGTGTGGCGTGTGGCGGTGGCGGTGGCGTGCAGTCGCTACTGACGTGAGTAACACATATACTGACATTATCAGTATATTAGTAGTTACAGGCGCAACCATTGGGAAAGCACAATGAGGACATAGGAAATAATCGTTTGTTGAACAAACAAAGGTGATATGCGAAAAACGAGAGTTTATGTAATACGAGTGCTGTGAACAAAACATTGTTTTTTTTTAATTTCAATATTGCTTTTAATTTTGATTGTGAGTAGTCTAATGTTTAGATTGACCAATAGAAACTAATAAATGAGATGAAGAAAGATTGCACGTGTGTAAATTTGCTTTTAATTTCTCTCTTGATTAATCTTGCATTTATGTTTTTAAAATCTGAATCAAATTTGGCTGCAGTGTGAAAAAATAAAAGAATTGTTTCCCAATGGCGGTTTAGAACTCATTTCGCTCATTTTCTTCGCCGTTACTTCCATTTTCACCTAGAAAACGTTTCTGTATTATCTTCACAGTGGTAGCTACTCGAACTTTGTGAGCCAAAAATATTTGAATCGCTTACGAGTCTAATAATGTACGAGCAACGATTGAGCCTTCAACGGATAAGTAATACCTGTACGTGCTTGTCGGACAGGATGTGATTCGTCTGTGACGTCAGAACACGCGTGTAGGCGCACGCGCGTGGTAGTCGCGTGTTGGCTCTGGACACAAGTGAACATTTGTGCAGCCTTGATCTATGGCGTTGATTCTGGTCTAATTGTGATGAGCTAAGGGAAGCCTACCAGAATCTAAAGTGAAACAAAAACTAATCTCAGCATTAAAAGAGAAAATATATATATATATATATATATATATATATATATATATATATATATATATTATTCAGTAAAACATCTTTAAACAATCCGCGATTCCGTCTCAAATTATCCAATTATGCTCGGAATTCTAGAAACGCCAGTCACAGGAGTGTCGGAAAGGAGTGAGGCGAATGCGCCGCTGGTTGTCCTAAATGTAGCTCCATCGTAATAAAAGGGAATTGTATTTTCTCTATCACTTGTTAATTCTGAACATTTGCAGTGATTCCATCCAAGTCCTTTTCACGAAAACTTTTTGAGAGGGACTCGGCGAATGCTCACATCTTTTAATGAACCTTTATGGACTTCTTTACTTGAAGTAGCCACTGTGGTTTCTTTCTCTGCTTCCGATCTTTTTTCATTCTCGTAAAGTGGTTTATTTTTACATCCTCATCGACCCCACTCTTCATTTTGGTGATATCATTCGTATATTATTTTTATTATTGTTGTTATTATTATTATTATTATTATTATTATTATTATTATTCCACTACATTACGACTAAAGATGTTATGAGTCGACTGAATATAAAATCTAATCCAGGTTGCAACCAGCTACCTAAGGAGCAGATCTAGGAACTGTCGGTGCATCTACAATACTTTGCGCAAAATGTGGGCTGTTTCAAATAAAGCGATTTCTTGCACTTCCCAGTCTTTTAAATTGCCTGGGAGTTCAGACAAGTTCTTGCACAAATTTTGCGGAACAATTGCACCAATTGCTGATTAGTTGATCCAATTGGTTTGTGATCGTTCCTAGAGCTCCTATTACCTTTGGAGCTCCTAGAGCTTCTGTTACTATTGAAATGCCCAGAGGTCCTATTAATATTGCTATTACTCTTATTATTGTTATTAATAATAAGAACACCATATTACAAATACACTCCTGAACCAATCACTTACACAAATGATCACAAAATGTACTGGAACAGGTCCATTATAACAGATAGGTCTGTATTATCTAATAAACCGGACATTGTATGGCATGACAAGAAAAAGAAGGTGTATCTGATCGATGTCGCTGTCCCGCTAGCTCACAATATCTCAAAGAAAAGGAGTGACAAAATTCTAAAATATCAACCATTGGCAAATGAGATAAAGGAAATTTGGAGTGACGTGGAAATGGTGACGATTGTACCAATTATTCTAGGTGCCACTGGTGAAATTCCGAAGTTCCTTTATGAATCCCTGGCTGAACTACAACTGAAGAAGGGGCTATACATCCAGCTGCAGAAGATTGTCATACTAGACACATGTAACATCGTGAGGAAGTTTCTAAACATTGATTGTTGATCCAGTTCCTATTACGACAGATGAAACGTGTATCTCTTGTTCATGGTAACCGAGATGCATGTGTAGAAAGAAGTGAAAAGCAAAGAAACAATAGTAATAATAATAATATCATCATCCTCATCATCAGTGCTTGACTTATAAAATTTTAGGTCCTGGAACGCTCCACAATATTAATTTAAGAGAAATAGTTATATATTAAAGTACAATTTAACCTTCCGGTGGGCGTGCCTATTTTACTCACAAAAGCGGGCGCGTAGGAGCACAGTATGCTGCCTGGAGAAAACATCATTTTGCACCCTCAAAACGTTTATTATTTAATTGAAGAAGGAAGTATAAAAACTCGTCAAAATAAACGATTTCGTGACTGAACGTCATATGTGTATAGACGAAATACTTTTCCAGGAAATTTTGACCTTTATCTTGAATTAATTGTGGAGATTTCTTTTCAAAGAATGCGGCTTTTCAAGTAACGCTATAGAATAGTAACAATGCCTGTGCGGTAGTGCATGCTGGTAAAGCAACTAAACTAGAGCTGGAAAGTTATTTTCGAGAGGAGTTCGAATTCTAAATAAAAGTAATTCGGTCCCAACTTCAAAGATTTGCTCTCAAATTCAGAGAATTCCATAAATTTAATCAATAAAATCATATATTACAGTAAGCCCTCATTAACAGGAATTCCAAGGGACCGAAATGACCGGAGTTCGTGTTATCCGAGTATTATAAATCTCCGTATTACCGTAATTCCTTGGCGGGACCGAAGTTTAGTTCGTGTTATGGCGAAATGTTTGGTTCGTGCTACATGTGATTAGAAATGTTTGGCTCGTGCTACTGTACTCGTGTTACTTGTTGGTATAATATTTTTAGTGATTTAGTCTTAGCGTTATGGGGTATGGATCTGTCTCTCAATAAGGCATACGCGTTCCCTAATTTATATATTCCTCATCATTATTCCTAGGTAACCTTATTCCACAAGTGTGACCTACTGCAATCATCGTGTTGTCGTGCCAGATGGCACGTGAAATGTAAGTTTGCTTCCGGTGTGATGGCCGAGCAGGACATGAAACTCGACCTGCGTGGAAGTCTCCTGTTGCGCCTTCGCCGAAAGTGGGAGGCGATCAGTTTGCAACGTGTCAGCTTTCAAATCTATTTTCATCTTGGAATGCGTAATTACGTCCGTTTGAAGGAGATCAGACACGGGGCCGAAAGACTCGCAAGGATAGAGTTTCGAAAGGGGAAAAAACTCTGACAGCCATTAGGCAATCTATTTGTAATTTTATCCTTCGCAAATCCTAAATTTTACTTTCACAGTATGTCTAATTATCGTAAAGCCTACATGGCATGCAGTCATTCATGTCTGACAGTGATAAATGAGTTAAAATTTCGTCAGTGTATTTACATTCGCCTATGTATTCTACCACTAATATCACCGAAGTACCACTTTTCTCTTTCTTCGTAAACAATAAGTATCCTTGAATGGACTTCCCGAGTTTACGATTTTTTAAAAGGAAAGAAAATACCACTTCCCATCACGCAATTTATTTGTAGTCTTCATCTTTCCAAATTCTCATCTTCAATTTCACATCTGACAGTGACAAATGAGATAAAATTTCCTAAGTTTTTTCCTACAAACTATGATTTCACTGTCGTCATTACATTGCCCCTCTCTTTGAAAAATGAAGGATGAATAACCTTCATTTTTTTCTTGGTATTTCCTGATCTGCGCTCTTTTATCCAACTTTTTTCCTTTTCTATATTTATTTTTTTCTTTTTTAAGGTCGCTTGTCAACAGCTTGGTCATATAGCGACTACAGTGACTTTTAAACTGTACGAGGAACACGTAAGTACAACACACACAAACACATCCATGTCCGAAGCGGGACTCGCACCTGCGACCCTCCGGTCCGAGATCACTATTGCACTACTGCCTTAGCGACTTCGGCCATCGGCGCAACTTATATTTCTTTATCCACCAGTTTTAACCTTCCAGCGGGCGCGCGTAAAATGTTCACACCAGCAGGCGCGTGTCGTAAATTTTACGACATTCAATGGCTCTTGAAAAAATCAAAGAAATTGTAGAACAATGGAATTTTATATCGCATTATAATATCTAAGAATGATATTTACTACCAAAAAACATATCCGTTGATAAACGTTCGTATCTAGTATCAAAAAGATCTTGTTCCGATCCAGTATCGTTCTGATGTTCGTCTATATTTTCAACATTCGTTTACTGTCACTGTCACTATCCAATTCATGATCCTCCTCCGATCAGACAGCTCTTGAAAAATATTCTGATTTTTGTTCACATGAGTTCGCCTATGTAGGAATTCATGAATTCGCTAGGCATTTAATTTCTTCTATACATTTTACAGAAAATTTCGATTAGGCCAAATTATTATACAATATTTAACACAACAGCCAGCGCGCAGTGTAAAGTTTACATCACTATGCACTTATCCCGAATAGAGAGTTACAAAAACTGAATATAGCGTGCAAACTAAATAGTGGCTGTAGGAATGCGTCACTAAAGATACGTGCAAGGAATACCAAGAACGCAGAAGTCTTTGACAACAATGAGTTGACATCAAACCAAAAAAATCTGCTATTGTCGTAAAATTTACGACAGCGCGCCCGCTGGAGGGTTAAGGAAAAAAATAATTTTGATTTGTGTCGTTCGGTAATTGCAGTCCGTGTCTTAGTTCCTGTCACAAGCCAAACACATAACTGAAGCATAAAAGAAGCGTGGATTGTTGAAATATAAAGATCTCTCGATCTGAATTTTAAAGGCGCAGACACACAGAGAGAGAAACGTCGGTCGAATGCGGGGAACGCGCCGGATGGAAAAGTACCTCCATTTCTTTTTTCCGCCAGAATTCTTTCGCGATGACAGCGGTTTGTGTTGTGGTCTCGCGAAGGGGCCGAGGGGAACTTTCCTGCCTGTCTTCTTTGTTTGCTTCTTCCTCATTGTTCATTATCAGGCAGTGGCTCTCTCTCGCCTGTCTCCACCTTCGTCATTGCGCCGAGACCCCGGTGACTAGCACCGAGTTATTGTCGGTGGCTGTGTGATGATAAATCACAATGATGTCGTCTGGCCAGGCGGTTGTTTTAATAGGAAGATATATTGTTTGGGATATCAAATGTTTACATTATTGTTATTTTTATTACTATTATTACGTTACGTTGTTATTTTTTCTTAACTATGAGTCAACAAGTTATTTAGGGCATTTTAAAAAATATTTTTAAAAAAAACTTACCTAAACACAGATGCTCGTGATTTAGACTAAGGAAACATGTCAGATTATGAAAAATTGTGATTTTTCAAAATTAAACCATTACAACATTGAAATAACAAAGCGTGCATTTAAATGCCCCACAAAAATTAGTTTATTTTCATCAGAATGGTAATAAACATATTTATATACTTTAAAGAATTTAATTATTGTGAAATTACATGTTCACAATTATAAAAGGCCCCCAATCACTGACTTGCTTATTTAAGCAAGTATTAAATATCCGCTAAGATTTTTTTTTCGCAAATATTATTCAGTAAGTAATAGTTATATATATTCCGCCTAGAAAGTTCGATTTTTTATACGCCTTTCTTGACATTTTATTTTTTATTTAATTTCTTTCTTTCCTGGCGAAGCTCTGGTATTCTTTGAGTAGTGTTACTTTAGATCTATGTCAAGGAGCATAAACTATTTTTTAAAAGTAATTTAGATAGGATCTTTGGGAATTTCAGTAGGTATTTTAAGTCAGTATGTGCTTTGTGAAATGTTACTTGGAAGGGTTCTCCGTCTGTTTAGCCTTGAATTTCCTTCCGTGCAACATTGCCTCGAGCATCAGAAAGCGAGAAGAAAGGACGTGCTGTCTAAGGAAGACTGTCTGTCGCTCAGTGTCAGTGCAGAGCGGCGATCGCAGGCAGAAGTAGCGGGGACTCCGAAAAGGAAGTGGGCGGCCGCTGGGCGATGCGCTGCCGATAAGCCTCTCTCCCCCCTCCCGCAGCCCCCTCCAATCCGCACAGTGGCCCAACGAGCGGGCTCCTCGGCCACACAAAGCGGCGCAACGGGTGAGGCGAAGGGGATCGCCGGCGGCTGCTCGCCACTTCAGACATTGGCCATCATTGAGCTGCGGATTTATAGGCACGAAAAACTGTAAAAATAGGTAGGCAAATTACGCACTTAAAAAGGTAAAATAGGCATTTAAATAGGCACTAAAATTTGTCCTATCCTTATTTATGTTCTTTTTTTTTCATTTATTTATAGTCACGTGGACAACTAAGGTCATTAGCGACTCAAAATTTTACATTAGTTTGACAATTGTTGTATGTGCTTAATAAATAAATACAAAACAGATTGAATGCAATTTATACATACTACACACTAAAAAACATTCATAATTCCATGGATCACAATATATAATAATATATACTTCAAATACAGTTTACATTGCTAGTATAATTCTCAATTAAATTTTCATAAATATATTTATATCTTTACAGAATTGGATTTATTTATGGAATTGGAATTATTTATGTTCTTGTGTATAAAGTTTCTGAAGGAAACGTAATAACTTATCTTCATGGAATGTTTGTTTTCATCATTATTCCTGCAAATCCCAGTAGAAATCCTTTCTTGTCAGGTTAATTTGGACAAAAAAGGGTGAATTGCAGTCGGTACCTTTTAGCTTTTCATTAAATGTATGCTGATCCCACACATCTTTTTTTCCACCTTTAATTCAAACATAATTGAAAACATTGTATGATTGTTTTATATCGCCACGCATAACACAAATGTAACTAGTGATACTACAACAGTACATATTTTCTCGCATTATTTATAAAAATATTTCAAAATTTGCAATTTTCAAAAATTCAGAGATGTCAACGAAAATGAGACCTGCGCAATTCTTTTAAGCGACCTCTGTTCCATTCATGGAAAAGAAATTGAAGATTATTGTAGCGGTTTTTGAGATTTTTTTATAACTTGCATTAATTTCAAGCATAAATTACGAAAAAAAGCACTCGTTCTTTTAAAATTATACATAATCTTTTTTAAGATCTGATTTTTTAGAACAAATTTAATTTAAGACAAAAATCAATGTTTTCAATATTGTCCTTTTGCAATGTTAACTTTTCTCAATTTTTGAATATAATAGAGTTCGCACAAGAATAGGACCGGCACCAATTTTTGTACTGCCCTTTGATTCATACGAGGAGAAAAATTCAAAAAAACGTTTTGGAGTCCTTTTAGAGAAAAAAATTGTTATAATTCGAAGTAAAAAAAATAATTCTACTACCAGTGATTTTGCACGTGTTTCGTGATTCGAAGTACCTGTGCTGTGGTGGCAGTAAAACGGAACATTGATTTATCGATAGTTCAATTTCTCTGTACTCTACAGAATAAAAAGTAAAGAACTTACAATTTTGTACATTTTTGATTAAGGATGATTACATTTTGGTCAATAAATACGAGAATAGGTACTATTTAGGCATTTAAACACAAAATGGGCATTTATTAGTGAAATAGGCATTTATAGGCACTATAAAATTCGCATATAATGCTCCTAATGCCTCAAAATAAATAAAACAAAAGCTTGCGTTTTGTATTGAGGGGGGAAAATAGGCAAATAGGCAAAAATCCGCAGCTTAGTCATCATTAGCGAGCGGATGTTAATAAAACATTTGTTTGTTTTTTTTACTTTAGAACAATGTTTTCGCTGGTTTCATCGATTTTAGAATCATTTTATGGCAATTCCTTGAAATAATGTTTACGAGATTCAATAAATGTTTTTAAATGTTCTCCACAGCCTCTAGTCTATACTATTTCATCGCTCAGAATTTGCAATGCCAGCCGTTGCGAGGATGTAATCTAAGGTTCCTGTGACGCATATCAGCACCATTGTAGGTTCGGCCGATTTCGCGACAGAGATTTCCTGGTAAAGAATAGTCCAAACCAAAAGTTTGCAAGCTGCGTTCACTTGAGCCAAAGAACGAAGCCTTGATTACATCAATTTTTACGTCATTTTTCTTTGATTTTAGGGAATTTTTAAAACTATTTAAGGAACATTTTATTCATTATTTTTGGCGAAGTTTTAAGTCAACAAAATTCCGCCCCCTAGGTATCATCATTAACATATTGTAGGATCCAGACACGAATTGTGCGAGGGGAAAATTTTGTTTCAAAATATTTTGGTCGAATGTGTCATATTACTGATTATGTAGAATGACGTAGGCTAAACTCAGCTCATATTGTGATATAATTTTATTCGTTTTAATGTTTAAATGGAAATATTTTTGCTTGACTGTTACATGATAAGTTAAAATTAATAGTTACTGAAAAAATTTGGGAGGGGAAATTTTCCTCATTTCCTTCCCTTGGGTCCCAAAGATCTTTGTCCTTTTGGTTTGTTGTTGTTTATAATTTCTGTCTTTCTTGTATCTGCCATACGGTCCTTATGGTCTTTCCAGTTTTGTTAATACTGAATATAATAATGGGTTCTACGATACTAATCTAATAATACTATAATAATGGGTTCTAAGATATTTTAATTTCAATCAGTTCTGGTATCTTAGTTCCTCTCTATGTCCATCAATGTCTAGCCAGCAACTTATCTTAGAAACCTCATTGCTCTGGTTTCAATTCTTCTTTCATCTCTTTTTCTTAAAACCCAATTTTCGCTGTCATATAGTAATGCAGGTATTACTTTATAAAACTTTGAACGGATCTCTTTGTGGACTTTCCTTCCTAATGTTCTACGTACTGTTCCGCAGAAATAATTGAATGAATTTGAATATTATCTATTTCTGTATTTAATCCATATCTTATATCGCAACTTAGTTATTTGAAAGTATTTATTTTAAAATCTATTACTTAATTTCAATTTTTGCTATTAATGGATGGGATCCTAAAAATGCCATGGTTTTTGTTTTTGTGGTGAATATCTTTAAGTTAAAATCACTGGCTATATTATTTAATGTAAAAATTGCTTTTTGTAATTCATTTTCATTTCTCAAAATGATCAGTTACTCATCTATAAAGTACAGTATTGCAAAATTTACGTCAAGGTTTTAATTGTTTTTGCACTTTGTAGCAAAATTCTGGTTACTTTTTCTTGAAAAGAAGGAACACAGCGAGCACCTTTGTCGGACGCCTTGATTTATTTCAGCTGTTTTATGAGAGCTATTATTCACCTTAATTTATATTTTATTATTTACATACAAGCTTTGTATGACTCTGATAAGATGTGATGATGTCCCTCTCTTTTTTAATATTTCCTACAGTAGGACTCTGTCCGTCAGAGGTTGTTGCTGCAGAAAATTGAAGCCGGAGTCGTTCACTAAAAACGTTGCGGGGCGGTTCTCTTGTCGCCTTCTGTGACGTCGTCATGAGATGAGGAAGAACACAGACACGGAGTTTGCTGTACATATTTATTTACAATAGTTTATTACACTATGTACACTCCTAAGGAACGCTGCTCTCCACAGCACTCCGACTCCTGAGACGAGCCGCCTCAGTATTTACCAAGAGAACCCCAGCTCGCTACACTAGCGCCGCCCCTGGTCTCTTGTCCCGTGGCGAAAAGCCACGCCTCGCAAGACGCTGCTCGCGATCACCTCCGCACATCGCTACCGTCAAACTCGACTGCCCAGGAAGCTTATTCCACCCGCCTCCCTTGCGAGGCATCACGTGACCGACCTCCCACGCACAAAGCGTCATTCCCGCTCGAGATTTGGGCCGGCTGCAGATGGAGCCTGGCGATTTCTGTCGTCACACATCACTTGTGCGAACGGACAGCCGCCTTCTCAGACACGCCCCCAGCGGAGAGACCCTCGAGAGACCCCGGGGGGTCCGTCCGCCCCTGCGCGGCACGAGAGGACCAACCCCTCCCCCTTGCACGACTTGTGCGGTCGGTCGCGCCCAGTGCTATGACGCTACACTTCAAGGAACCCAGCAGTACGCGGCTCTGAGGATCTCTCTGCTGCGAACGCTTACACTGCGATTTCCGCAACTTTGCCCCTGACAGGAATGTCACTACTGTGACGTAACAATGGTGACGTTCAAGCTCCCGATTGGATGAAGCCGTCAACAGCTGAGCAACCGTCAGGGGCAGAGGCACGAAAATCGCAGAATAAGCAGAAAAGGCAGCGAATAACTCATCAGCGCGACGGGTGGCGCTCACACTGTCCATTCCAATGGTTTGCCTGCGCTTTTTAGTATTGCGGATCCCAGTGAGCAATGAGAGTAAACCGGCAAACGCTGAATAAACCACCAGAGCCACCGCGCACTTGTAGATTATTCCCTCGAATCTGTTTTGTACCAGTTAATACTAGAAAGTTGTGATGCGATTATGATTTACGAGAGTGATTATTCACACGAAACACTTACGCATATTACACATAACGAAACATTTTTAAATAGCGAACATGTTTGGTTGTACCGCAAACACGCTACAACTAGAACGAGCCGCCATTGATAACCACTTTAATTGCGAGTTCTCCCAGGCGAGGGTTGAAAAAATATATTAAATTAAAGAGTGACCTTTGAAACATCTTCACCCACAGTTGATCTACCGTCTCTCGTTAGAGAAAAAAACTGAAATACAGCGAGGGTATCAGGCTAACAGCGATATCATTGGTCTGAAGAACATTACTTTCCTATGTTATAATTTAATACTTATCGTGCACGTTCTTTAGAAATTTCACTAACACTAGTGACTGAAGATACAGATATCATCAAAGCAGCTGACTTTTTTTAGCAACCATCAACTAGTAAAAGAGGTCAAATTGTATTCTTAAGAACAGCACCACAGAGAGAATGCCTGTCTGATGAGTCCGACAGGAAGAAACGCTATGTATGCCGCTGTTTGCTCTCTCGAAACCCTTTCGGGTAGAACACTGTACCAGAACACAATGGTTTGGAGTGGACTGGCGAAAAGCCAAGGTGCGTCATCGAGATGCAGCAAAGCAGTTGGCAAATCTTTTCAGAGCGTTCGTCACACAGATAGGTGACACCGCTGGATAGCTTGAGTGTCGCCTTGTATTCGGCTCTTCAGATGCGGGAAAACTGCATGACTGATGTTTTCGCACTTACAGGTGTAATCATCAGCTAATGATAAACAGCTAGCTGTCATTAAGTGATGTTCCTAACATACACTACAGTACCACACATGCTGGGAGACCGGTCGGGAGCTTACAGCTTGTCCCGGTTGGGCTGGTGCCCGCTGGTGGGAGATACCTGGTTGAGGGGAAACCCCGCTAGTCGACGGTAGGTGGACGCCAGATCTCGCCATCCAGCGGGGAAAATATCATCGCCCCCTCCCGATAAAAAATGCACTACACTTACGGGACTAATGCCCAAAGTGCTTGACGCGCCCGAAAACATCAATCAATTAAGTGATGTTCTTGCACGTGGAAGTTTCTTCTTCAGTGCAACATCGTCCACCTCCACTGATGTGTCACGAAACCAGCAGATCACAATTTGCTACGCAACTGAACGAATCGCGGTGAACAGTTCGCATTATAGTACTTTGAGTGTCTCGGACAAGATGAACTCACATTTACTAGTTATCTCCGACCGTGTGGTAGGTCTCTATGGTTTCGTTAGATACTCAGCGACTCGGGAAAATATAAAAACGATAAAACAGGTTCGATTTTGACTGCAAAATACAAATATTTGACTGCGTTATTCCACCCATATCTCATTCTGAATATTTCCCGTACTCTGCCTGAATTCGACGTAGCTAGTGTCGAAAATCCTGCCACCGACCGAGGATCGAACCCAAGGACCTCCCGGTCAGAGACACTGCAGTGACTGACATCTGTTGATGCTCTGAGCTCCCTAAGTCGGTTGTTTATTCGTTCTTGAGCAATCTGTGGTCTTCATTTGGGAAAACTACAGCGTGTGGTTTCGCTCAGCAGCATTTTTGCTTCTGCAGGTCAATAGTTGGTCCCAACCACACTTCTCTGGATGCGCTTGGGAAGGATGCTGTATGATTATTTCTAAATTTTTCTTTGAAACATCTATTAAGTAGAATTCGGAGTAAAAATCAAAGCCGTCATGTTCCTCACGATGAAACAGATAAACAGTTCATTTTGCCATTTCGGTCTCAGGGGCATAGACATCCGTAAAACATTTTATGCGAAAATTTTTGATATTCTAAAAATCTGCGTCTCATGGCAACTGCGATCACTAGGGGGCGAATTTTAATGAAATGTCATTTTTTTCACTTTAGAACAATGCCTTTTAGTAAAGACATTAATTTTATTTTGTGATAAAAGGAAATGAGCCACTTTGTCATTTTTTTTACTTTTTCCGTCAATTTTAAATCATTTTTCGCTAATTTAATCTATTTTAACATAATTTTAATGGTACCTGCACCAAATAATATTGATGAATTCTTGTGAAATCTATTCGAATTTTTGGTCCTACATTGAAATGCAGGCTTTGGATGTAAAGTAATCTGAAGGTTCCTGTGATGCCTATCAGTGCTACTGTCAGTTTCGCCGCATTCGCGATTACTAAACACGAAGAATTCCTGGTAGAGAGTCGTCCAAACTAAACGTTTACAAGCTGAGTTCACTTGAAAGAAAGGAAGCAGCCTCTATTATTTCAGTAACATATCAAACAGCTTGAGTTGTTCATCTGATCTGATCAGCTTGAGTTGTTCATCTGGTTTGATCAAATTTTTTTACGTCATTTTTCTCTGCTTTTAGGACATTTTTAAATCTCTCTGGAAGCATTTTATTGATTATTTTCGTCAATGGTTTAGGCCATTAAAATCCCAATGATCACTTTTTCGAAGCGCAAAGCACCGCTGATAGACTCAGGAGGTCATTCATGGACCCGGAAAGGCGCGCTACCGGAATTGAACTTCGGTTACTGGAAACATTGACCAACCTGCTCGCAGCTCCGGTAGCTTTCGGTTGTATCATGATTAGAGAGCAAACTCATATGTATTTACGATAACTAGATAAATTAATTATTCAATTGTCACTATTTGTTTCAAGACTTTCTGAGACAAATAAGTCCTAGTTTACTTTACATATTTTTACATATTTCGGTATAAGCACAAATTGTATATCTACTCCATATTTTCTACATTATTTGTTGTTTTGGTGATTCAATTAGTCTTCTATGGTCAAGTGGTGCATTAACCGAAAACGTTTACTTATTTTTTTCTGAAGCTACTCCTTACTTGGTGAATGCTGGAAAGACACTGCAGGTGTTTTATCAAAAAATGATTCTTCTAATCTGCCAGGCTCGTGCACTTCTTAGAGTGCGGAAAGTCTGAGAAATCAACTTCCTAATGTTGATGCACGGATATCGTCGGTCAAAAAAGTGTTTTTGAAAGCTCCAAGCCGCATGAAAATTTTAAAGGAGTGTTATTCACAAGTGTTTGCCACCCCAACCAGTAATTTCGAGATGGGGTACATTGTTAGAAACAGCGCAATACTTCAGCGAACATTTCATTCAAATACTCGTAAAATATATTATTTTAAAAGGTGTTTCTGATTCAACTGCGGCAGTAGAAAAAGTCAATCTTTGGTGGTTCATCCTAGCTTGAAGAACGACCTGGCTTACATATCATTATTAAATTTGTTCAAATGATTGCCACTCACCCCGACCGGGACAAGGTGGTGACAATTATACATATCATTAAATGCGATTTTTTTGGCACACGCAATAACAAAATTGGAGACTCGGAACATTATCATATCTGTAAGCGTTTCCATTGTCAATGATGCATGCCAACAACTTCAAACAGCATAAGGAGAAAAAATAAGTGAAATGAAAAAAATGATCAACATTTTGGAGAAAAATCTTACTTGAAAAGAAGTGCAAAAGATTTCGGACTTCAATTCTGGACCTCAGTAGATGTGGAGTGGTTATTCAGCCGCTACAAATCTATTTTAAGGCCTGATCGGCGCCAATTTTCATTTCAGAAATTAAAATTTTAATTACTAATTTCAAATAATTTCACTGTATGATTATTAAAAAAATAATTAAAATATTGTAAATGATTTCCTTTTTATTTCAAATTTTCTGATTTTAATTACAATTTTTTACAAAATAAATACATGTGTCATGATGTTATTCGCAACCCCAATGTAGCAATTCAACAAACGTCTTTTCCCAATTTTTCGTACTTCAACGTGTCAGATGATTACTTGTGAATTTTTTATGATTCCGGGAATTTCGTCAGTGATAAAGTCATCTTTTGTGCTTCATTTGTAAAATGTTAGTGTTTTTGTGAGACATCATTGCATATTAACGGCGCACAGGCCATAAAGCGGTCAACAATGCATATTTCCTCATTTTCAAGTCCGAAGAAATCCTCCCCTACTCATTAACGCCTTTGAGAATCGCACAAGGATTAAATCTGGCCAGGCTCTTGCCGCGCAGTCCCACGCTGCGAGCGCAGCACGGAGTTTCCTCTTTCGCAAGTCCATTGACCTCGGCCAGGGCTGCATCAGCCTCTCTGGACGTAGGAGCTAGTGTGCTACTCGTTGGGGAATTGCGGTGTTTTACAATACTAGGAAAACCCGGCAGACGTTGTTCTGCCCTTCATCTCCCTCTTTCCCCTCCCATCACCCTCTCACTGTCTCTCCCTCCCTCACTCTGTCCCAGTCTGTCTCTGTGTGTCTTTACTTCTGCCGCTCTCTGTCCCTCTCATTAACATTTACTTGTAGATTCTGCACGTCTCTGAGCGGGTGAGGTAATATCGGGAAGCGCAGCAAAAATGTACTAGAATGTTCGAGAAGAGCTTATTTTGTAGCTTACGGTGTGAGAAACGTTTCTTTGAGGGCTCTAGCTTCAACATTTTAGTTTTTAAGTTCCTAGATCGCCTCGTTTAAGAGTTATTTAACGATATAGATTCAAAATACCAACATACAGTTTTATATATGTAGATTGATAATTTGATTTTGGGTATTCACACAGTCGAAATCGTTGAATCGTTACGATAATTTCAATCGATTATTCCAGATGTAAAACCGTTCTCATGAAAAATGACAAAGTTGTGATACATTTCTTATGCACTGATGGCATATATATATTTGTCTGTCAATCTGTGCAAGATACGATGGACAAAGTAAGTTCCAAATCGTACACACCAATTTTTAAAGAAACGTAATGTCAAACTATATGCTTTGTTATAATGACTCCTACGTAACTTCCCATGCGAATGTGATCTTGTGATCTACATTGTGGCATATATTTTCTCAAGTTAATATTGAAAAGTTATATGAAATTTTAATAATTATATTTCAATTGATGTACTACGATCATCTCTTTGAAAACTCTCTTCGCCAAAATGTTTCAACACAGAACACCAGCAAACAATTTCAATTTCCTTTGGTGGTCGAATACCGCCATCTCCAGAGGTATAACTAGACTGTTTGGACTAAAGACGACAGTAGATGACGCTCTTGGAAATACTAAAGAACAAAATACTCACTCTCACAACATGTAGTGTATGTCTGTACGAGACAACGTGGACGATTGAGTGGGGGAGAATACTAAGTTGAAACTTTTTTTTTCGCGCCAGTTTCTGAGCCCTTTGAGACCCACAGACATGTGATCCGTCGCTAGAAGAGGCCTCACATTTTCAGACATGAGGTAACTGGGGGTCGAAGTTTTCGGAAGCGGCCAAGTCAAAAATTCATTCAATTATCAGAAGACCAACAGTCATTCATTCACTCGCCGGCGTTCCAACAAACGCCGGAGAGAAGTTATCTTCTGGGGTGTGACAAACGCTTTATCTCATTTGTGAACAACAGTCACTTGAACCTAACTTTCGAAACGCTGACTGCTGTTTATCGTTTTTCATTAGTACAATTTAAAATAATCTTCACGATTGAGAACATTCAGTAACACTAGAAAAATTTGAGGGGGTTGCGCAAACTGCCCCCCCGCCCCAATTTACACCCACATCTTAAGGCTGCTGCACACATTTGGCATTCGACGAGCAGTGAGCTACTGGTCGCCCAGTCCCGACCAGCTGATGTGTTCGGCAAATGTTCGCTTCCCTTGATGCGTCCAAAAGACCGACACGCGGTGGGTAGGGCGAGCGCCGAATGTTCGTCACACGGCAAATAGCAAGCGACTCATCCACACTACTCGGGATTTGGCGAGCGGTTGCTCGCCGAAAAGCGAATGTGTGGAGCCGTCTTTAAGTCTGTTTATCTTTGTAGTCAAACTGTGACTCACCCATTCACTGGACACTACTAGAAGCCATAGAGCTGCTCACAGCCAGACCTGGGTATTTATTATTTCAGGCCTGGGAATACTATTGTCTAGTGAGGGAAAGTACCCTTGAGGAAATCACCTCAACAGTAACAGACGATCTCGAAATTTCGGGCATAAAATCGGTGTTACGGTTCTTTTGAGCTGTATCTTCGCACACTTGTAAGGATTAGGGTCTATAGTGATGTTCCAGAGGTAGTTAGGTTTGGTGCAGGGGACGAGGAGCTACACATAATTTTGTACCCGAAAATCGGAATGTCAGAATGGATGCATGGTTGGAGGATGGTTATGTCATGGATAACTCTGTCAGGTTAGAAGCTTTCGAGCTGAAACTTTGTAAACACGTCAGACGTCAGAAGAAAGCTACAATTATAATGTTTCTGAATCATTTAAATGTTTGATTTTTGGCGTATACTGTGCATGAATCCTCCATGTCTATGAAGGTGACATTTTCAAAATGTTCTGAAATATCGTTTTAATTTTTTCTGGCGATCGTAGGGTGATATACTTCTCATTAACGTGTATCATCTCCCTATTCAATTAAAATCATATATCTCTGCATTTGATTGTTCTGTTACACATTTTTTGTGAACAGCCTTGCAAATTGAAAATAAACCGCGATTTATTTCGTATTTCGACTCGTTTGGCGTAAAATAAAGGTATGCTCAACTACCCCCAGTCTTTTGTCACTATGTAGGGTCACATATCTCGAGTTTTAGAAGATTTTTTGATAATAAAAGCATAAGAATTCCCAAATATCATACAATGGCGTTGAACGAGGAGTAATTATTGGGCCAGTAGTTAGGTCTCTACAAGTAGGAATCCGTATGCCATCTAATGGGACTATGTGACGAAGGTTCAGACGGCGTAGCACTGCAGCAAAAGAAAGCGTACAGAAATTTTTGCGCACTATGACCATATGTTGAACCATGTTTTTCAAAATTTCATTGTATTGAATAAATCATACATTTCTTTTGTATGTATTTGCTGAGTAACACTAAGAAGAGGAAAAGTTTCAATGTGCGGCTCATTCCGACTAATTTCTTTAAAGATAGGTGTTCCTTTTCAAGAATTTTCTTCATGCCTCTTCACTAGGAAAATAATATATTGTGAAGCGTGTTGAACAAACAGTGTGTATTTAGATTTTCATCTAATTTATTACCATTTTCAATGTTGTTAGAGCACTACTAGTTAAGATATTGTCATCATTGTAAAGGCACAGATGGCTCTAGTGATAAGACGGTTTATTGAATGAATATGGTTTTCTGACTTCCGAACATAATATCCAGAAACATAAATACATATGTTCCATATCAGGCTATTTACACCTGCACTACAAAGAGATTTTGCCCAACAAAGCCTTTGACCCCATTCTGCTGAGATTCGATTTTTTTCAACGCTTTGTTGATAAGCGAGTTGCCAAATAGGAGCCGTTTATTGTTCCTTTGTGTTCTAGAAAATCGACAGAAACATACAAACAATGATATTGCCATCATAATTGTTCCGCTAATTTTTCGTATTTTCGGTGATTTCCAGTATCTTGTAAGTTGTTTTGTATGATGCATATTAATGTATCTCAATCGTTTCAGCCACGCTCTTGCCTTTAATCACGTTGATGATGAATGAAATTCAACCACAATTCATACCAGTGGGGCTACACGAGAACATACTTTCTCGCATTATTTCTAAATTTGCAATTTTCGAAAATTCATAGAGTTCAACGAAAATGAAACCCGAGCCATTTTTCAAGCATTGTTTTATCTATCCGTTACAAAAATTTAAAGAAAAAATTTAGAGCGCTTTTTAGGAAAAAATGTTAATTTTTTTAATTGGCTATATTTTGCGTCAAATTACACAAAAACTACTCATATTTTTCAATAATTGAACCCGAATTTATTTAAAAATCCGTCTTTAAGAAATATATTTCATTTAAGAAAAAATTCTAACTTCAATGTTATAGTTAAAGGAAGACGCTGAATTTGCCCTTTCACAAGTTTTGAAGAAATCTGGGATTTCAACAAACGTTTCTACACCATTCTTTTAAGACTCCTTTACTCTATCCGGGAACAAATTTTAATCAAAAAATTTGGTCCATTTTTGAGAAAATTATTACAATGTTTTTGAGGCTTCGTGTAAAGTACACACAAAAATCAAAATATCCATTTGAAACTCCCAAAGACTCCAGTTCATTTAGATCGATCGGGGAATATTAATTGGGGAAAATTGGTTTAACAGCGGTCAGACACACTTTTGCCGTCAATCGATTTTTCGGTATCAAGAACCCATAAAATATTGATTCGGGCTACACAACGTATTAGGGATTTTTTTGGTATATTTTGCAACAGGATTTATCCACTTTTTCGTTTCCTGGGTCCAGCAATGAGAGTTTTTCTGCAGAAAATTCGCCCATTTCCGGTTCACTATTACATAACTTTCTCTTCGTACGAAGTAGCTTCGTAAAGGCGAAAAAGTAAAAATGAAATGAATAAACCTCCAGTTTGTGGATAGGCGCGTGGCAGCCGCAGCCGCGCCGCGCCGTGGGCCTGGCTGCTGAGTTGCGGGCCTCATGGGAAGCGCTGGCTTTCCCCAGGGGGCATCAGGGTTTCCATCTCCCGAGCAACTCAGCGCGCAGCCTCACGCACAGTGGTTCGTTGCGCTGCGCTCAGACGCACAACCCTCCTACAGGAGGTGGAGTGGCAATTCGCGCCAGGGGAGCCCGTTTACAAGCCTACAGGTGGCTCAGGGCATCAACTGCAGTGCCTCTGACCGAGGTTCGCGTCCCGACGCTCGCAGGATTTTCGACTCTAGCTACAAAGCGAGGTCAAATTCAGCCGCTGTCTGAAGGAGAATTCTAGCGGCCGACTGCTCTGATTGGTAGTTTTCCTATCAACACCAGGCGAATGTCGGAGCAGTACCCTAACAAAAGGGCCACGGACCGCTCGCGATCTTTCCCTCCCTTGTCCTACTGATCTTCGTCTCCCTTGTCCTACTCCTCTACCCTTACTTGCACATACCCGTACATGTGTTCAACATGTCCCGACTCGGGCGATGTCCTGCTGGTGGGAGGTACCCTGCTGGGGAAAAACCGAAGACCGACATGTTGGTCAGCTAGGATCTCACTATTCTGCGGGGGCAAACGCCGCCATCTCCCGTGGTAAAATCTGCACTATTCTTACGAGACTAATGACCAAAGCAGCTGAGATGCCCGGAAATACGAAATAATGAATCAACACTAGAAGAGGGGGAATACATCTTTTCCAATTTCTTTTATTTTTAATTGCTTAATTTGGATTCTTACATCGGTTTCCTTGATTTCAACATTTTGCAATGTTAAAGTCGTAAATGAGTCATCAATGAGGTGAATTCCTCCAAGATGAGTACAAGGACAACTACTCTATTGATTGAGCAGAACTATAACTTCCGTATTCATTATATTGGTTCCTCCATTCAAAGATCACTTTAAATCAAAGAAACTCAATTGGTGATTAATATTCTTAAATATGTCCATGTTAAAAGCTTTCACGTATTCATTCCGATTCATATTTGCAAAATGAAAATCGGAATTTTAATTGCAGAATCTTGTAATAAATATGTTTCTATTTCCTCATAAAAGTGTACTAATTCACGCACTCATTCATTCCATATCTTCGTCTCCATTGCAATTTCCTAATTTCTTCTGGTGCTGTTTTCAACTAACGCTAAATTCTCACTGCTAATTTTAAGGTATGGTTACTAAGAGAAGGTGAATGGTGCATGTATTGATGAAAGACGTTAGTGTAATGGGTTCAAAAGATCCCTGCATTTCCAGAATCCAATGAAAGCGCCAGTAGCGTAGCTTCTGTTGGTGTCACCCGGGACAAAACTAATGGTATTACCCCCCCCTCATAAATAAAAAAGTATACTGAATATTATTATATGAATATTATATATAAAAGTATACTGAACATTATTAAATAAAAATATAAGTACGTGTATAAGCACGTACTTGTGTATATATGTACGTATACGTACTATACGTACGTGTATAAGCACGTAAAATATAAGCACGTGGTATTTGTTTATAATATATTAAAAATCCTATGTAATTCAGAATAATTAAACTATCTAAAACGAAGTAAAACTAATTAAATGTGCGCAGATAAATTTCTTTCCCCACAAGTCATATACAGTTTTTAATGTTTTTTGACAAATAAATAAAAAAAATTAAAAAATTAAGCAAATGCATGTTTTTTTTATAAAAATATAATTTTTACACGAGTAATTAAAATTCTATAATTCCAACTATAAAATTCAGCCCTAAAATGGTGTTACCTGGAGCTGACCGCCCTCCCTAGTCCCTGCCCCACCCTAAGGTTCTGGAAAGCGCCACGAGTGAGTGACCGACCTCGCGCAGCGCCTGGCTGCGAGCGACTGACGGAAAGCGACGGCATCTCAAGTTCACAAGAGCCGCAGGCGCGAGAAATGCCTCCCCGTTCTCTTTCCAAGCAGACTTTCGACAGGTGTAATTTACAGGCGCGATCGGCTGTTTTTCGCAGAATGCAGAGCTCTATACTGCGATTTTCGTAACTTTGCCCCCGACAGGAATCAGCTGTTGACGGTTTCATCCAATCGGGAGCTTGAACGTCAACCATAGTGACGCCACTGTAACGAAATATAATCCCCCCGATTGGATGGCAGCGAAACAGCTGATTCCTGTCAGGGGCAAAGTTACAAAAGTCGCAGTATATTGGGTGCATATTTCTCTGCCAACGAGCTTTTAGTCTCCTGCGATTGTGAGAACGCTCGAATGTGTTCAGTTCTGCAATAGCTCGGATCTTTTAATAGTAAACGTTTTGAGTTGTTCCATGGAGACATGTTGGATATTCAAGGAATTAACTACCGGACAACTATTTGAAATTTCTCACCTTGAACAATTCCTGCGTAGATGCGACTGTCTGCTTTGTGGATCTGACTTACGACACGCAACTGCGCGATCTTTCGGTTTCGTTTTCTCGTGATTCGCCGCACATGCCTGGGAGGATGAGAACCCAGCGAGGGTTACTAACCCACACTTTATTTATTTTCCACTGACAGAATAAATCCCCGGAGTGGACACACCTAGGCTGTTTGCCTTTATTCTCACCCCGTGCGGCCGACACGCGCGCTTTGGGCTATTGGTATCCGGATCGCAGTTCTCTCTCTCGGAAAACTTCCCATTCAGTGTCTGGCTTGGGCCGCCTTGACCGCCTAGAACAGGGCTGTCAAACGGAGCACGTACGTGCTCGGAGCGCGCTTGCGCTCTGCAAGGGCACGCAGGGCCCGCGACCAAGATAAGTCCGCTCTCCGATTTCTCAGGGATGCACAGTAGGTGGTCATGGTGGAACGCAAGGAGACACATAACAAGTTTCAGTTCGAGTGAGCTCTTGATTTCGTGTGCAGTGAGAGTGGAGATGCACTTTGTTTAATAAATGTTCATTTTTACTCTATAATGTTTAAAGTGGTTTATAACGTGTATTTTCACATGAAATATATGAACATAGTATTTCTTTAAATGTTTACTTTCAATAATAGTGTTTTTCTGAAACAATGTTTCATAACACTTATATTGATTTAGTATGTATTTTGGTTTATATTTCTTCAAAATATTCATTTCAGTTATTTGTTATTAGTGTTAATAGTTCTCGTATATTGCATTCTCTTACATAAGTAGAAATGTGCGTTAATATTTCCTTCCTGTAATGATCAATGCTTGTATAACTGCAGTTTCTTTTTACACGTTAATTTCTATTAAAAGTTGGTAAAATTTAATAAATGTCTATGATACACCAACCCTTATACTTGACCAACTTGCCGCATTCGCACGAAGTTCTCTCACCCCTGCTTCCCGCCTGTAACACGAGTGACTTCGCCAAGCTGATATCGCCGCGTGCCCCAAACCTTTGCGAAGGCCATTCGCGTGCTCGCTCGTCTGACGGCCCTGGCCTAGAACCATTGGCTTTCCAGGCGAAGTGAAGACGGTGCGCTAGGACAAGTCCCTCCATGCCCAGAGCTTCCGGCCTCTGCCACGTGCCCAGCCGGAGGCCTCCCGGCGCGACGCAGAGACCTCTCGATCTCCGACGCGTTTTCCCTGCGCCGAGCGTCCTCTCCAAAGTGACGTGACCGCGGCGCTCGGCTGCGGCGCGGCGATAACAGGCTGCGCGGGAGGCAGCTCCAGGGACGAGCGCGTGCGCGCCAACGCTCGTTGCGGCAGAGCACGGCTCGTGCTGTGGGTTTCCTCGGGCTGGAGAGCGCGCCGAGCCGCAAAGGGCCCTAGGAACAGGAAAATGATTATTTCCTATTTACCGGCACTGCAAGAACTTACTTCGTGAGTCCCGTTAGTGGAGTGCATGTTTTTCTCGGGTGATGTGGTGGTGATCTTGCCCTAATGGATGGTGATATCTTTGCACCGATCTATACGTCATCTAGTGAGCTTTTCCCACAAACAGGAATCTCCTATCAGAAGGCACCGCCCCAGACAGGACAATCTCTAAGTTGCCGACTGCTCCTTTCGACATGTGTGGTAATGTAGTGCATGTAAATAAGCGGTGAGGATGGAGCAAGGAGGAGGAAGGAAAGATCTTGCGCGGTCCGTGGCCCGTTTGTTACGGTACTGCACCGGCATTCAAGTAGTATTGATCGGAGAAGTCACGGCAAACTATCGATAAGAGTAGTCGGCTGGCGGAATTCTCCTCCGGCTGAATTCAACTTAGCTATCTAGCTAGGGTCGAAAATCCTGGCTCCGTCGGAACTCGAACCCAGGACCTCCCGGCACTGCGTGACACCAGTTAATGCCCTGAGATACCTAGCTCGGTGTATATAAGAAAAGGCCCAATCTCACGCGCCACCCATTTCATTTCCCGTCACCTAATAACCCCGTAAAGCAGCCTATGGAAGTTCAAAAGTACAAGACAAATGCTGACGATTGAAGTCATTGTGGAGTTTTCCGAATGTATCAATATTGGTCTTGGGCAGTGCTTGATATATAAAATTTTAGGTCCCGGAACGCTCACCCAAATTAATTATTAATTTAAAAGAAATAGTTGTATATTTATAATATACTTGAATAATAATTCAGACGGTACCGTAACGCCGTTCCGTCGCGTTCTGCCGGAAATCAAGCCCAGGTCTTGGGTAACTAAGTAATTCGTAACGCACACACAGAGAAACCCAAACACAATTCATCACAGTTGGAATTCCACAGACTATTGGAAATAAATTGACAGAATCGGCGGCACGATGGAACGCGCTACTCTCTGTATTTAGGGGCTCTATTGTGAAGCAGGGCCGGTTTAACATTTAACACAGCGGCATCTGACATTTCTCTGCCCTTCCACACTTTTTTTCCGTGTGAACTGAAAGGATCAGTTTTAGTATTTAGGAAGAATTTATTAGAATTCCTTAGTTTCAGAAGGAACAAGCGTAATACCCCGGCCTAACCTTGCTCAGCCCGAAACAAGAGACTGAGCAACTCCATTTCTCGGCCCCTCTGCGACCTTTTTCCATCAAACATTTTCATTTACAATATGCCAGTAAATAAATAAAAATACCACAGGGAGAATGAGGTTTTATATTAAATGATACAATTAACAAATACCATTGATTTAATGTTGAATCATTTTCAGGGTTGCAGGATTGTTCGATATGCTTCTTTTCCAAACGTCATGTATTACCCAAAGTGTCAGCTTAAAAAATGGATCAGTCAAGAATTAATCGTATTTACAGAGAATCATTGTTTAAAAAATTGAACAATTAAAAAATAGGCGCTTCTTTAACGAGCCCATTTATTATTTTCCGTTAATAGTTTTCGTTTAATTGTTCTGAGTTGAAATTTTTTCTCAAAGCACAATACAATCAAATTTCTTGTTAAGACTCTAAAGAAACTCATGCCCCAAATTTACAACAAAAACAAGCAACCAATAAAACAAAATTCACCGCGTTAATGCATAAACCCCCTAACGTGGCAACACTGCGTCTGTCGCTCCGCAGATTGGGCTCTCGAGGCGGATGGCGAAAGCTCAGCGACTGGAACCCGAGCCAGCAGGCAGCGCTTGCGTCGCCGCCGCCTCTCAACCCATTTGCTCCCGCACTTCATGTCTCCACTTCGCGGACTCTCCTCAAGGCGCAACGGAGTGGCACCGACGCGCACAGAGACTGCACCCAGGAACACCCGAGCAGCGGTCGACGGACTGGCAAGCCGTACCTTGCAAGCAGAGGGGCGTCACGAAACAAAGGGATAGGCTGAGGGTCCGAGGCAGGATTGGTTGATTTATGATTCCGAGACGGCTAAAGTCGTTGGTCCCGTAAGTGCAGTGCATGTTTGTATCGCGGGAGGTAGCGGTGGTATTTCCGCGCTGAGTGGCGAGATCCTGCGCTGACCTACCCGTCGGCTTGGGCGGTTTCCCCAACCAGGGATCTCCCATTTTCGGGGCACCGCCCCAGCCGGGACAACAGGTTGGGTCGTGACGAAACGAAAGAGGTAGGACAGAGGCCTGAGGCAGGAGTGTTGCGTCAAGTGGTGACCCTCAAATAGTCGTCTCCTTGTTATGTCATAGGTTACCATGTAAATCTGTTGGTTGAATAACTCGGAACTGAATTATTTACAAAGCGTTCAAGCATAACACAAATGCACTGAAAAGACTCAAGCGTAGTACCGGCTGTTTGGCTCAGAGCCAGTGTTGTCGGTGTCTCTTCAGTGACCCTGACCGGTTCTAGGGTACGAGACGTGGCGATGGCGAATTGTCTACGCTAGCTGGAGAGCGAAGTCGAATTCATCCGCTATCTGCATGAGAATTCTAACTGCCAGATTTATTGATGGATTTCCCCAATCAAAAGCAGGCTAGTGCTGGAGCAGTGCCCAAATAACCGAACCCCGGACCGCGCCCGATCCTCTTGCTGGTCCCATCCTCACCCCTTACTTACACACCCAGTTGCTTAAGAGTACACTAGTGTACCACGCACGACCGGAGACCGGTCGGGAGGTTAGAGCTTGTCCTGCTAGGATGGTATCCCTCTGGGGAGTTACCTGGAGAGGAAAATTCCTCACACACCTCTGTGTTGGCCAGCGCCGGATTGGCCATCCATCGCATGATATCGAAATTCGAGGACAAAGTTTAATCCAAAACTTTGGAGCCAATTTTGAAAAAAAATTGAAAATGTTCTAGAAGCTTCGTGTAATGTACCCCCAAAACTTAAGTCATCGATTTCAAATTTAAGGGGCCTCGACATCAGCCAGATTGATTGCGGAAAAATAAGAACAAACTTATGGTTAAGCCGCTAGCTTCGTTCAGAGACAAATGGACAGTCTGGCGGACAGGCGGAGAGACAGTAGGACAGACGTTTCGCCGTAAGCCAGTTTTTCGAAATCAAGGCCCCAAAAAACGTGGCTTCTGACTAGACAACGTGTAACAGGAAGTGATTCAATAAATCAGGAAGAATAATTATCCATTTTTTCGTTATCAAGAATTAGAAATTTTCTGCCGAAAAAATATCTGCAACATTACATAAATATCTCTACACTACGTATAAAGTATGGGAGAAAGTTAAATGGTTTTTGATATCGATGATAGGTATCGTACTGCCGAAGACACATGTTTACAGCAATTCAAAATTAATAATTTGCTTTATCGGAGCTTGCCAATGCATCATCCATTCGTATCTATCTTAACTAAAGTAGGTGGGAATAAGACACAGTGTCGACAACACTTCGAAAGTATTAAGGTCTTTGCCTTACTGAATCGAGATGTGACTTGAAGTAATTGCAAAAAAGGCTGCATGCGAAGCAAACTGTCATTGGTTCACGCTTTATTGCAATGCCTGAGATAATCATTAAACTCTAAAAATATGATCTCGAACAGACTGCTTCAGTAATTTGTCGGACTGGATGATATCCTTATTACCTTTCTTTGCTCACGAAAAAGAGAATCCTTCGACGTTGTATTGGCAGCCCTCCCACCACGTCCCATTTCTCTTCCTGGATCAGGGAGGTTGAGTCTTCATCACTGACGGGATTTGAGAGACTGAACGCTAGTCTGATTTATTTATTTACGTCAAAAACAGTTAAAAAATTGCTCCATCGCTGAGAAATTCGCTATTATCACTCCTCTACTGTCTCTCAGTGCGTCCTACTTGCTCAAATTTGCTTACCGCGATTCAGTTGATGGAACGAGTAGCAGCGTTTGGCTAATTGGTGCTTTGACCTTTCATTCTGGGAGAATGAAAAGCGCGGAAACAAATAGGAAGCTCGAAACCTGCAGGCGGATGGGGAACGACAATTGAAAATGGCTTTGGAAACGGTGTCTACAGTGCGGTCCAAAACAAATTTCATTGTCAGTGAATACATTTGGAACGGAGAGGCATACGGTTGTGATTATTGCTTGATATTTCAGTTGCATGTTTTTTTACGTGTTCTTACGATTACGTGTATTCAAAGTAGCCCCCATGCAGCTAAACAATGCCGATGACGCCGAACTGCTGACCGAGCTAATACATTTTTTGGACCTTTCTGTACAATAACAGCTTGTTTTGCAATGCCCAAGGATAACAGGAGAGGATACAGGAAATGATCGGTAGTAAGCAAAATGTTTTAAAAAATGTTTTCTTGAAGGCAAGTATTAATCTACTTTTCATTTGTGCTCATCCGCACTCGGGTGAAACTTGTAGATCGCAATGGACTCGGTGCCTAAAACTACAGAACTATGTTTTACACGTACATAAATTCGAAAAACTAGAGATTGATTAATCTTTCTCTTGATGGAGACAATATTGTCTATGAATAGGTTTCTCTGGCTCAAATGATGTAAAACACATTTGAAGCTTCCCACAAGAAGCAAAGCGATATTAATTGGGATGATTGTAACGAAAATGAGCAGAATGACATAGTAATGGACACTGGCATTCAATTAATGGCAAGGAAGGTTAACTATAATGTTAACATCACCGACCATAAAAACATTTCGTGCAAAGTCGCTTCTTATGTCTATGAAGTAATTAATTTCGTACTGGGTGTACCGTCTGAAAGGGACAAATTATAATCTCTTATTTAAAAAAAATATGTTTCTACTCCCTTTGTATAATGCTGTCATTTGATGGCTGCAACCAGTTTCATAATGATTTTCATTTCGATACACTTTTCATTATGATACAGGTTCTTGACCAATCACATAGTTTACAAACCAAGTATTGACAATTAATAATTGAGAATCGTTCTCGTAAATGTTTCATTTCATTGTGTACTTTAAGATTACATTTTATATATTATTCTTGTCAGTTTTAATTTCTTTTATTATTAGTAATTGTTGCTGGAATATTATTTTAAAAAATTGGATTGTAAGTTTGTTCCTATTTGACTAGCGCAGTACTCTCTCGCAGGCGGAAGGGTTGCCAGGGCCACCTACGCTTGCGGTACGGTCTGCTAGGTGGCCTTGGATGAATTCATGTCAACGGCTACGAAACGATTCAATGGAAAATGTTAACTTATAATAATCGTAGAAAAAGTATCGCATGAAACTCGATGTAATGGTATTAATAGACGGGTGTGATATTACGATACGAGCGAAGAACGAGCGAGTTTCGTAAACTTCATACGAGTGTATTAATACCCAATATTACATCATCGTTTCATAATGTACTATTTTAAGACGCCGTGCGAGAAACACTGTTTCTTCGTGTTTGTTTTCCGTATGCAAAACAGCGAATTTTTTCACAGTGTGCGAATCGTCGCGAAGCGTGTGCGAAACATTGGGAAATGTGTGCGAAACATCTATTACAATTCGCAATTGTCTTTCGTCTTGGCGTCTTTGTTTATTATTTACAAAAGATAGTGTTACGACATTGGCGAATCCATTTACTTTGCACAAGTAAGGTACTTCTAGTTATTTGATATTTAATTTATATTTCTTTACATGACGCATTGCGTTTTGCACAAGGCGTGGTTTGCTCACGCAACACAGGCACATCGTCTCTTAGCAGGAGGAACAAACTCGACTCGTACGTGAATCACCAGTTTCGTACCCTTGGTACGTAAACTACTATATTAATTCATATTATACAGAAAAATCAATTATGGAATGGAGAAAAACCAACATTAATTTTTATTGTAAAGTAAGTTTCGTTGAATCAGTGTTTAAATGTAAAATGTGAATTAAAAAAAAAGGTTTTCCAGGTTGTTTTTCGTGAAAACGTAAATATAGATAAACCAAGTTAACTGTATTCTAGGCGTAAATGTAGATAAACCATGTTAGCTGAGTTCACGCCCTTTTATAGGCACAGAAAAATAGTTTTTACCGTATATAGGCCAAAATTATTATTGTTGTATCCAATATGTTCGTTTGGAGTTAATGTTATGGCCAGTTATGGATTTTAATGTAGATTCTTTAGTTTGTATCTTCTTTCTTGTGGTTTCATGTTTACAAACTGCAAGTGTAATACTAGAGTACTTACCTAGCGTGGCTTCTCTTCTGATTCCTAATCTACACAATTATCCTTATGCTAATTAGCATACCTCGTAACTCCAGGTTGGTCAGTTTTGTATTGGAAGGAATAAACATTGCCGAGAAGAATAATTTTAGTTTCCTTTCTCGTTGAACTTTTAAATACTGGGAAACTCAATTATTTAAGATGCTCGATTTGTTATTTACTTTTATTTATTAGGGGAGAATGGGGTAGCACCGATCACTTAAGGAAACTGATCGCTCATATGGAATGTATTCATCAGAAAATTTAAAATATTGCGTGAAACCACAGATGGATATTTCCTTGTGTCTGTGGTTGAGAACTAAAAGTCGCAGAAGTTATTTTCTTTAGCACAGATTTTGTAAAAGAAAAAAACATCTTTGATTGGCATTCCCCTACCCGTGGGGTAATACCGATCGTATATTTGTCCCGTGTATTTTATACGGGAAATTTTGAAATGTAATTATTATCCTATACATTTGATCTATTACACTAAAATTCTTTCAATAATGTAAAATTTCAATAATAATTAAACAAAAGAGTAAATAATTGACTATCCTTTGACTCCAAGTGAAAAACTACTGAAATAAAACTGTTTTACAAAATGTTACACATTGAACGTAAGGGTTATAATGTTTTAAATGCTAATAATAATAATAATAATAATAATAATAATAATAATAATAATAATAATAAGAAGAAGAAGAAGAAGAAGAAGAAGAAGCAAATAAACCTTTCAAGAAAATTAAGGGAACGGTTGACGACTTTTATCTGAATAAAACAAAAATAAGTTTAATAATAACGGAGGACATCTCTTCCTCTTGATTGCCCAGCAAATCATTATGTTCATCATTGTCACACAACTCATCTTCATTTACATTATTTTTTCTCCTCGCTCCCAACTAACCACAGAGCCAACTATTTTTACTTTCTCTCCTCACGAATACTTTGTATTTTGTCCTTTAGTGGTAACTACTTTTGCAGGGTCTTGGACAGTAGACCCTCTCGTCTCATCCAAGTTAAAAATACGATACGGTGTGAAAGCAAATTTGTCATCACAGCTCCCAATTATCAAAATATATTTTTACTATCTGTCAGTTGAAAGATTTTAATAGGTTGATATTAATTGCTTCCGATTTTCGGACACTTAAGGGAATCCTTTTGAGAAAAGCATAAAATCAGAAACCAAAATCACTTACAACCTATTCAGGATTTTTTTGAAAAATAGTTAGGAACGTTGTTTGCTTCGGCAGATGCAAAAGCCACTTTGCGGATTTGCAGTGATTATAGACCATAAAAAAAGATTGTCCATCAATTTTATTCGTTCAGACAATGCTGCTTCCTGCTCTTGACTAAACATTTTTTTCGGCCAAGAAGTGGATCTCCTGAAATCCCCTTAAATTTTCTGTCAACCAGTCTTGTGAATGGAATGTTTAACTGTTTACTTGCTACTCATATGGAATGTCCTTCATGGATAAGTAACATCGACTATTGCAGCTTTTCATCAGCCCTTCCTCCTCTGGTTGTAGTCCTTTTCCACGTTCTAGGCATCTAAAGAGAATACAGTCTCTTGCAATAAATTTTGGCCATAAGTAGTACAAATATGGAAGGACAGCGCATTAGTATTTAGATCTGTGAGGGGTTGTGCCGATCATTGATCGCCATTCCCCCACTCATCTGATTGGTGCAACCCAATCATGTATACTGTAGAATATCACAACTTAACAATTCGATAAGTTAGTTTAAAAACGTAACTAAAATGATGCTGAAATGGTTACCAATCCATTTGCGCGATTAAGTTATTAAAAATACAAATGTACATGTTAATTACATCGCTTTAAAAACATGAAGAAATTAGAACGATTTTCTCTGAAATACACTTGCTTACTTCACACCAAGCGCATGTCCGGAACTGGTCAGTAGCTGCATGTAGTTAATTTATTGCTCAATTGGGAAGAGCGTAGCACTCACCAGACTTTGCTAGAGCGCACTCTACTGTCATTACAGACCTGATCGGGGCTACCTGCTGATTGGGGCCACCCCACTCTCCCCTACTCTTCTTTCATAATTATATTGTATGATGAAGTAAACAGAAAATGCAGGAAGGAATATGGAGTTACGAGGTTTCCTAATTAACATGACTTTACGTTCTTCATAAAACTTCATTGTATTATCAAAAATTGTTCTTCGCAAATACAGGCATTTCTTCCTGAGTAGAAAATCAAATTTGGAATGTTTCCTGCCCTAAGTAACAACCTTGATTGACTAATGTAACTTAATAGAATTGTCCTCAAACGAAGCTTGATTTGTGACCCTCTCAAGGGTAAATACGGCCTATTATTTAAACAGCGAACTTTTTTTATGTAGCGAAAACATCCTACAGTTGATTCTACAGTAGCGAAAACATCCTACAGCAGCAATTGAGAAACCTCCTTTCCACGCTCACAATCATAAGCTTATGAAAATACAAAAGTATTAATTCTAGAGAAAAAAATCGGTAAAGATTAAAACGAAAGGACTGATCTTCTGTTGAAAAATAAAATCTCCTCCTGATTAAAAAAGGAACGTTAAATGCTTACAGAAATCAGTCATTTATATCTGGGCAACAGATATAAAATTTTCTCTTGCAATTGCAATGTTTGCTTTGCATTTCACTCCTCGCATTGTAAGAGATCTACGTTGCCTCATTACGCGCAACTTTCTAGAAAATTCGCATTGTTGTGGAAGGAAATGAATTATCGTGACAGAATATCTGTTCAAGGCAGTCATCACAACTGGTAAGGCTATTTCAACCATTAATTACAATCTGCACACAAAAGAAAAACTAGTGCCTGTTATTAGATATTGTCATTAAAAGTAAACCCTACAGAAACAGTCATAAAATGCAATTGAAGATATTTACGACTCTCGTAATGTGCGTGGATTTATTACGGAATTCATTGCCAAGTCTCAAACTAGATTGCTCATAAATATGCAGTCGTCATCACGAAGAGATCAATAACCCAAGAACTTACAGACTCTTTTATGACCTGCTGACTAGAACTGACTTGTGAGAGGAAGTTTCCATTAAGGCCTTCGTTGCATAACAACGTATATGATAATCCTTTGGAGTAAATAATGGTATATTATTTTACTTGGGAATGGGCTGACCTATTCTCTAATAATCAAGCCGACTTGATAATGAATGTTCTAGTTGCCTAAGGGTAGAGAGCCAAGATATTATATAGTTTGTAAGGATCGTATTTTCGAGTAATAGTCCAGATAAATATTAATTAATCAAGTTTAAAGTAGTTAATTATGTGGTTTTGTAAAGTAAATTTTCATTGGGGCTACAACAATAACTAGAATTGATCATATTAACTAATACGGTTTTATTTAATTTTAAATGGAAATAATGTTGAATACATTTTTTATCGGAAGTTTATCGGAACCCATGGAAATTTAATCAAGCTGTTTTGGGATTATTGTTTTGGGGACAATGAGTATATTTCCGATAATCCCCAAAATATTTTCAACGCTTAATTAATGGCGCTCGGCCATATTCAGAGAAAGATGTACTGATTTAATTTGGAAAACCCTTGCTTTCCAAAATATTCTCTGGAAAAGCCGTGGTGTACATACCGTAAACTGACTCCCAATATGTTGTATAGAGCACTGTCAAACCCCAAATATAACTGACAATCCCTGTGAAACAGTGAATTATGTATTGTGTATCAGGGACACTTCTTATGATGCTCATGAGAATCGTACTAATACGCAATGAAATATTTCTTGAAATGACCTTATCCATTATTTTCTTCACGTTCGTAACGAGTGTTATCCGGCGCGTTCTTTGTTGTTTTTAATTAGTTTTGATTAATGTCTGAATCAGTATCTCAAGGTCAGTTTGCAATAAGCTGTGGTTTCGCTAAACTTTCACGAGTCTACGCAGAAGACTCGTAATCTCAATGCCTGGATTTATTTACCTTTTGTGTCTTTCATACGGCTTAAAATTGTAGATAACATATCGCATTTTACAATAAAAACTCTCACACATAATTTAGAAATAAAAAAGCTCTAAATGACGTTTTTAAGACACAATGAAGAGAGATATTCAGTTTTCGAATCCAATCAATTGGAGTTGGTGTTAAATGCAGAAGTCGACGAATCCACAAGGAAAAGTGGGATTTCGCAATTTTCCACTACGTGGCGTGTAGTCTGACCTCCTTTTTTCTTGCAATTTGCTCACAATTGAGGCATTCGGGTACAGGGGATAACTTCTTACATTTTGCGAAAGTAAAATTATTGACTTTCCACACCCTTCTTGTAAATAAGAAATATGGGCTCTCTTTATATAATGTTAATTTCAGTCCAAAAAATTGACAATGAAAATACACTCATACTTATACATGTTTCATATACATCATACATGTTTCATTAGTTGTGTGGTGCAGCACATTTCCGTTAGATAATACGATCATTGCAGTTTCGTAAGTAACGTGAAATGTCAGCTACCATTGTTTCCACCCGAACGCGTCAACTGTAATTATGTAAACTGTATTTAAGAGGTCAGGTGGAAGAGCAGGCCTTACGGCCTGAGCCTGGCCAGAAATAAACTCATTATTATTATTATTATTATTATTATTATTATTATTATTATTATTATTATTATTATTATAAGATACAAAATCTCAACACTGTTGGACATGAGACAATACGTCGGAATTGAGATTCAAGACGTATTGTATAACAGTTGAGTTGATATCATTCTCGTCTCCTAAGAACTTCCTCACAATATGGCAAGTGTCCAGTATCACAGATTTCTGAATTTTTGATAGATAGCTTTCTAATTGAAGGATTTTCAAGTGTTTCTTTGTGCTTGTAGGAATTAGTCCTGTGGCCGAAATGATAATGGGTCTAATATAGACTTTCTTGACTTTCCACATTTTCTTTACTTCATCTGCTAGATCCTTGTATTTGCTGGTCTTGTTGCTATAGCTATTGTCGATATTGTGGGAGAGTGGAATGGCAATGTCAATCATATGGACTTCTTGTTTCATTATATCTAGCAAGGTGATGTCGGGTCTATTGGCTGGTATGGTGAGGTCAGTCCTTATTTCTCTATCCCAATAGAATTTGAAATCGCTGTTATCAACTACTGGCGACGGTTCATATTTATTATTATTATTATTATTATTATTATTATTATTATTATTATCATCATCATCGTAGTCCGCGGATCTCCTAGTAGGATAGGGAGTGAATCATGGAATACGCTGTGCGGATGCCGCTGAATGGCAGTGGTTTCTTTGACGTTGCTGCCTCTTCAGAAGATTGATGCGCCGGCGACCGAACGATTTAACGCAGACGTCAACAGAACAGATTATATACAATCTTGAGAAATGTATGTCATTGAGAAATAAAGTGGCCTATAATAATTTTTAATAAGATTTATCTTGACATATCTTTGTTCTCGTAATTTTCTAGGGCTATCGCCGGTAGCGCCGGTAGCCTATAGTATACGTCACTGACGAAGGAAGTCGCGCATCTGCCATGTCCAGAGCGTAGTTTCTTGGACTGAAGCAGTTGGAATAGTCGGTTTTCGGGATTTCAGTCTGTTGATCGACCCATCTGGGATATAGCTGTGGATAGGGATATTGGTATTAAAAAAAACCGTGAACTGTTTCAGTAGAGCAGTCTCTTTTCTTAGGTGAGAGAGAGGGATGTGGCTCAGGAGACGAAGCCAATACTTCGAAGTTGACGAAATATATACAGATAATGCGCATAGTAGTATTTAATTCGGTATCAACTAAGTGAACACGATGACTAACCACATTTCAGCTCCATGTGCTGCTGCACTTTACACAAGTCCCAAGGCTGAGGAACGAAGTCGCTGCCCGCCATGTTTAGGCACATAGCTTCATCAAACTATTGTTTTTAGTGCAAATTTAACAGAAAAATTATTTAGGTGAGTTTTGTAAGTTAGACTACGGTCCAGAGTTATATCAAGACATGTTTTTAACGATTTATGATTAAGAAGGGAGTGGTTGAAATAGATCTGTAGCTCATGGTCAGCCTTTCTATTATCCAGAGCGGAAAAAAAAGCACGTATAACCAAGAAAATAAATAATTCTCTACAAAAACACTACTAGATCAAGAATTATAGATGAAAAAATTTGAGAAGTAGATTTCTAAAGAAACATTTCATTACCAGGCGAAATAACTATTACCCTCTTTATAGGTAAAAATATTGAAAACTGAATAAAAAACATCTGGACAAATACCAGTTGTTATTTAGCAATTAAGTTAAATGCAGTGACAGTTAAGTTACAGCAGATCCAAAAGATCATTTTAATCGCCGTAAGAAATTATTGTCAATCGTAGGTTTTAAGTTCCAGAATTTTTGTGTAATTTTTTACGCCAAGTATATAATTAAACATTACATTACATTACATTACTTCTTCTGCTTTAATCGATTACTAATAGATTGGAGGGCTGATGCAACTTGCATAAGAAGGCCTCAGCCAGACCTATCTACCGCAGTATTCTGAACGAGTGTTTTAAAAACATTCAAAACCAAAATTCACGAGGTCTTTTTACGACTATTTTCGGCAAAACTGGTTTCGAAATTTTGACAAATTATCTCCTCAATTAGATCTGGAAAACATTGATATTATTTTTTGATGGTATATTTTAAATTTCAAATGTAAAATAAATTAACTTAACATTTACAATTTTCAAAACCCGTACTCGCGGACTGTTGCACAACGAATGTGGGATTATTTTTCATTTGGAGGGTAGCTTTTGGCCTTTAGCCCTTTCACCAGATGGGAATCCATTCCACTAGGTAGGAATAGTCCACTACATGTATACAGAAAAAAAAATTGCGGTATGGATTCTGGAGCTCAAGAAAACGAGAACAAATTATACTTCTCCCGTACGTCGCATACGTTTTTTTTACTACTTTTGGATGCAATAAATAAAATAGTCACTCAAATCAAATATCATTTTTGTCTTACTTGTTTATTTCATACTTTTATTTACGTTTATTAATGTATTTATTATCGAAATAGTCGTATTAAATACCACAAATGCATTGGGGACTCTCAATAAATCCACTCGGCTTCCATAAATCGTCCCGCCGATTTCTCGAGAATTCACATTGTATCCGTGAAATTATTGATGATAATTTTTTTAGCATACGTACAGTACAGTCACCCGTTACTGTCTTGCGTTTTCAGTAATGCAACTAAACCTAACTTATAGTTATCTTAAATTTAATTGTACAATTTACAGAATGATTTTTGGCATGTCTAAATTGATATTACAATGTTTCCAAAGTTAATGGCCCTTCACAATTTTTTGTAATCCTGTTTTGTTATATAGACATATCGCAACAAACCAGAAGAGTGAAAAGCCACTCTGAACGGCCGGGGTCAATTAAGGGTTTTACCGTCCCACATCCGTTAACTACACTCGAAACAAATGAACTTTAGTTAAAGATGATACATGATTATTTGTACTAAGAACAAATGTATTGGTTATTTTTATGAACTTTTGTTGTAAGACGGGGACATTACGAAAAGTATTGTACGTCACGTCGCCAATAACACAAATGAAGCTCTGTATCGGCATAATGCCCTTAATAATCATTTGTTGATTTGTGGGAACTTGCTTTTTATTATATGTTTATCCACATTCACATTTAAATTTTACTAGTCATTCATTCAACCCATACACTTGGTCCCAGGGACATCCAGAAAAAAACAGGGGCCTGGAGCAAATGATCTACCGGGGCCTCTCATTATATAAAAAAAAATCCCATCTCCCGCAATTCGTAAACAGAATTCAATTCTCCATACTTCAGAAATAACTTGTCGTCGTTGAAGAAGCAATACGACGGAACTGACTTTCTGACAGTTTTTTTTTTCTTTTTTAATCCCTAATGCCAACAGCGAATTTCCAATTGATTGTGCCGGAAATGTAATATAACTCATAATAAGTGTTAAATTACATTTAACATGCTATTGAATGATACCCGTAATGTCAGGTATGCCAGAAATGCCAAGCTACCAGGGGTGTCAAGGATGTCAGGTATGCGGTTTTGTTCCTCCAGCGGTGTTAGTACATTAAATTTGGATTAGAGATGAAAACATTTTTTTATATCTTTTGAATGAACAAAAAAAAATCGGGGCTCCAATTAAGTCGGGATCTGGGGCAAGTTGCCCCAGCTGCCCCTCCTCCTCTTTCTGCATGCAATGCTTCGTTCCCTTGGGACCCTGAGAGGTGGCTCAGAGCTTCAGTTTATGGCATTGCGGTTGCTCTGTCTGGGAGGTCCTAGGATCGAGTCCCGAGGGTGTCAGGATTTTCGACACTAGTTAGATAGCTAGGTCGAATTCAGTCGCTGCTTGGAGGAGAATTCTTGCGGACGGCTGTTCTGATCGGTAGTTTTCCGTGGATTCTCCGATCAACACCAGGCAAACGCCGGTGTAGTACCCCAACAAACGGGCCACCGACCGCACGAGATCATTCCTACCTCTTCATTTTCCTATCCTCACCCCTTATATATACACACATACTTACATGCACTACACTGCCACACATGCCGGAATATCAATCGGGAGCTTAGAGCTTGTCCCGGCTGGGTGAGGGGGGTGCTCCGCTGGTGGGAGATACCTGGTTGGAGAAAACTCCGCTTGCCGACGGTAGGTTGGCGCCGGATCTCACCATCCACCGAGGCAATTGATTGGTTGTTAGTGATTCAGAGCGCATCAACTACTAAGCGTCACTAGTCCCGTAAGTGTGGTTCATGTTTTTGTTCGGGCGTTGGAGGGGGGCGGCGTCAACCGGGGAAATATCATGACCTTAGTAGTAGTCAATGCGTCCTGAATCACTAGTCAATCAATAGTCCCTTTGGAGAGTGTCGAGAGTTTTCTTAGTTTTGTTTTTTTTAATTTAAGGTCGCATCAACATCTAGGTCATTAACGACCGCTACTGGATTTAACGGTATGGTAACTGTGAAGATGACAAGATGTGGTGATGATAGGAGGTGAAAGGACGAACACAAATACAACCATGCCCGAGGCGGGACTCGATCCCGCGATCCTTCGGTCCGAGATCGCTACTGCTTTGCTTTAACGATGTCGGCCGCCGGCGATCGGCTGTGGAGAGAGTGTGCCCGCGCAGATGGGCGTTCGCGCGCACTGTCCCCCTCCCCGACCGCCGTCGCCACCGCCGCCGCCACCGCCGTCGCCGCCGCCACCGCCACCGCCAGCGCGCGCGCGCCACCGCGCGCCGCGCCGCGCCGCGCCTTTGCCACCGCAGTCCACGCCGAGCAGCCCGACAGGGAAGGAGCAGCGCCGTTGCGTTGCGAGACGCCTCGCGTTGGCGGCGGCCGCTCGCCACCGCACCGCCCACACACGACGCCCCGTGCACGCGCTTTCACTTCGCAGCACAGCGCATCGCGTCGTATCGCATCGCATCGCATCGTGTACGTGTGTGTCTGTCTGTGTGTGTGTGTGTGTGGAAAGTGAGTGGCGGTTTCGCCTGCGCGGCGCCAAGAGGAAGAAGACAAGAGCCAGTGGCGGAGACGACAGCCGACGACCGAGTGGCGAGTGACGCGGAGAGCCAGGCTGCGCGGCGCCGTTTTCTGAGTCGCTCGGCTCCGCTGTGCTCCCGTTAGTTGCTGCATCCGTCAGGTGACTCAGCGCCCCCCCCACTCCCCCGCACCACATCGCCCTTCCCCCACCAGCCGTCTTTGGGTTTAGGCGCCACTTCTCCTTTTCGTCTTCCTCCCCCCCCCCCGCTCCAAAAAAAAGTTGATCTCGTGCGGATCTTCGTCCTTCCCGGACATCACCGCCTAGGACACTTCCGCCTAACGTCTCCCTCCTCCCCTTGGTTTGCTAGCCTCCTTGGCAACATCCGTGCTTGTGCCTCCTGCGGCAACGTCCCTTTAAGTAAACTACTCGCACTTCACGTTCATTCGCCCCCCCCTCTCCTTGTTCACCTTCGGCTCCTGTAGTGCTCCAGAGACTCTTCCTTCGGCCTCGCCTTCACCACTACAGACATCAAGTTGTCTGCTTTATTTCCTCCGCTAGCGACCGCTGCACTCTCTTCGCCAGCGCCTGTTCCGACTTCCGCCTATCCTTTACCGTCTGCCCTGCCGTCAGCGACTCTTCCTTGGCAGCAACACCCACTACTGCTGCTTTGCCACTTCCGAGAGCGACCGCCACTTGGATCCGTGGTGTCTCTCCGTCTGCGACTCTTCCTTGGCAGCGACATCCACTACTGTGACTTTGCAATTTCGAGAGCGACCGCTCTTCGCTAACGCCTCCTCGGATCCGTGTTGTATCACCGTCAGCGACTCTTCCTCGGCAGCGACACCCACTACTGAGGCGTCCGAGAGCGACCGCTGTTCGCTAACGCCTCCTCGGATCCGCGGTGTGTGTCCGCCACCCCGTGCCGCGTCTGCGACCGCCCGGGGCTGCGCGTGCCGCCGCCGCCGCCTGCGCCCAAGGCCGCCCGCTGGCCGCGCCCGCCGGGCGTCGCGCGCCCGCCCGCGCTGTCGGAAGCGCCGGGAGCGTGCGGTAGGGCGCGGGCGAGAGCCTTGGGCGCTCAGCTGGCGGGCGTCGCCGCGGTGCGTCAGCGCCAGACCGCTCCGCCGCCGCCGCCGCCCCACTCCGCGGCCGCCCGCCGCCGCCGCCGCCGCCGCCGCCGCCCGCGCGGCCCCCGGCGCCCGCCGCCGCCGCCTCCGCTCATTCAGCGGCGGCCGGCGCTCTCGCGAGGACCGCCCGCCTCCGCCTCCGCCGCCGCCTGCGCCGCCCCCGCGGACACGGGCCTCTCCACGGCGCCGGCGCGCGCTTGGAAGACGCGCAAGAAGGGCCGCGCCGCCCCTGCAAGTGGGTCGCTTCTCTCTTCTCTCGCGTAGCCTCTCACATTTCACGTTTGTCTCGCTTCTCGAAGTTTTCAAATATTTCATTGCTTTAAATGCCTCGTATTTCTCATCTTTTCAGGATTTCATATTTCCGCGATATATTTTCAAATTTGACATTTTAAAAAGTTAATAGTCTTTAAAAATAAATTAATTTTTTTTCGTATCATTAAAATTTGCCATTTTTCACATTTTATTAAAATTATCATTTTTCACATTCATTAAAATTTGGCATTTTCCACATTTATTAAGATTTCTCATAAACATTTATGGATGTTTGTCACTTTTCATATTTATTGAAGTTTGGCACTTTGTCTTTTTTTATTAAAGTTTGTCATTTATTAATGTTTGTCACTTTTCATATTTATAAAATTTTGTCATTTTTCGTATTAATTAAAGTGTATTTTTTTCAGATTTATTGCAATTTCTCACTTTTCTTTATCAAAATTTAGTAGGTCGGCCTATATTTCTCATTTTCCAGTAGGTTTTAACTTTTGTCTTAAAAAAATTGTATTTTTCGAATTTATGTTCCTACTAAATCATAGGTGCATTTGATGTTTCATCAGGTTGGAAGCGGTTATCCAATCTGGAGCTTCAATTAAAAAAACATTGATGACGAAGTCCTCGTTTTCATAATCGCGTCCCAGATGATCAAATGTCAAATGTACTTACGTTTCAATAGGATAATAACAATATTTTTAAAATTTTCGAGCCTGTGAAACGGATAATTTTCAGGGCATGTATTGGAAATGAAAATCTTCGTTGTGCGATGTCACGGCCCATGGTTTTAATTTTGCCTACTTTATACTTGTGTTTTTGTATTGCTAAAGGCTCTCGATTGAACGAACTTTCCGGGCCCGGACTGTGTTTGAACGTGCGTACCCATTCAGCCACAAAATGCAGTATGCAATTTTCTGTGTCTGATGATGAATTTTTGACCCAAGATCACGAAAAGTTGTGCTCCGGTCACTGCGTTTCGTATACGGATGGCAAAGACGAATTTTGAGGGACGTGTGCCGCGATGTAAATAACACACCGCATACACGAAAGAAAACAAAACTCTGCACTGACAAGAAATATAGCAGTCGATTGGAAAAAGTATAAATGATCCCAACATTTTTAATACTAAATTTTCATAAATTCGTACTAAAAAGTATAGATGCCGCTCGTATAAAAAGTTCTTTCAAAATTCCGGCTTGGGTGATATGGATTCGTAATCATGGACCATTTCATTTCTACGCCTAAGACTCGCTTTTTCTGCAAGTGACCTAAATAACTTTCATAGATCACAGTGCAATTACGGAATAATCATTAGTATAAAGATGTTATTACATTTTTAAACGTGTGTTGCGGATCGGCTAAACATTTGATGTACGTTGAAATAGTTGTGTATTTTACCTTTCCCGCAACACAATTTTTATTTTTCCATTGGGTGCACTTACGGCCCAGGGACATGCGGGAGGTCCGTGCAATCGCGAGTGACTGTTTTACGACCTGTGCTGATGTGAGTTAGTGATGCCACATCCACAATAAAACATCGATGTTGGCAAATATCGATGCTCAAAATTAAAATGTTAATAATACATGTTAATAATACATCGTCCAAAATACATTGATGGTTTTAAACATCCATGTTTTAAATCTGGTTTGGTAATCTCTAATATTAAATTTTACCGCGGGCGTTAACTGGTTCGAATGATTTCGGGCGACAAAAGGTCTCGGTCATTTTGCCGCAGCTTGATTATTTGAACCTTAATACCGCCTTCGGTGCATAAATAACTCTTGCCCTTCCCGGAACACAATTGCGGCACACAGTGCGAGAGGGAGCTAACCCACAAAATTCAAAAGGTCGATTTGTTGACATATAATCGAGTTTTTGCCACCTCGAACGGTAAGCACTATCGATCTTCTGATCATGCGCAGTTCAAGTTTCGCATCACTTTATACTTCGTTTTTTCTTTCTTGGCGCACGGGGGGTGGTGTCAATAAAATGGAATATCTCGCGGTATTTTGCGTGGTTCTCGGTTGTGCCGCTAGGAGTTGCATGATCGCGACTGTATCGAGCAATGCTGGCGATTATACGATTTCTGGTGGCACAGCGGAGAACGACGCGAAATACCGTGAGATATTCCATTTTTTTGACACCCCCCCCCGTGCGCCAAGAAAGAAAAACCGAAGTATAGTGCATCTGCGCATGCGCGGAAGATCGATAGTGCTTCACGTTCGAGGGTGCAAAACTCTCTGTGATCATAATCGAATACGTGAAGTCGTAGGCTTCCGCGGCCGGAGTCATGTGGATGATCTTGGCTGTCCGGGTGACGCCGCGTCGAAGGCTGTGTTGCCGACGTTTCGACCGTCTTGTCGTGGTCTTCCTCCCCGTGGCATTCCAGCCCTGAAGAAGAGCACGACAAGATGGTCGAAACGTCGGCAACACAGCCTTCGACGCGGCGTCACCCGGACAGCCAAGATCATCCACATAATCGAATACGTTCGTAAATCGATATTTTGAATTTTGCGGGTTAGCTCCGTCTGTCACTGGATGCCTCAGTTTTTGTTTTTCCATCGGGCGCCCGTACCACCCGCGTGTCCTCACCGCGGGACTCGTTTTTTTTGTATTATTTTTCAAGTAGCTGCCGACGTTTTTCGTACATACCCCCACCACCGGAGTTGAGTCTCCTCGTTGTAGACTTCGTGGGTTGATTGCTCCGTGCTGAGGCTTGATTGCTCCGTGCGTTGTCCGGCAGCGCTGCGCGCGGGCGCGGGCGGGCCGGAGCCCGGCTGAACGACGCCCGCGGCGGGCGGCCGAGCCATGTGGGCCCGCGCCGCCAGCCTCCCGCTGCTGCTCCTCCTGCTGCTGCTGCTGGTGGTGGCCGGGGCCGGCGCGGCGCCAGCGCGGAACGAGTCTTCCGAAGAGGCGGCGGATGGCGGGGGCGAGGGCGGCTGCCCGGCGGCGTGCGAGTGCGAGCGCGACGCGCGCCTGTGGGCGTGGCTGCCGCGCGAGGAGTCGCTGAGCGCGCTCTGCGCCCGCCGCCGCCTGCGCGCGCTGCCCCGCGGGCACCCCGACCTGCGCCACCTCGACTTCAGGTGAGGCCGCCACTCGGGTCGTTAGTCCCCAAAGTGTGGTGTGTTGAATATCACTGGAAGTTGCCGTGCTACTCCCCTGCCTGAAGGTAGTTCATTGATTGATTGTTAGTGATTCCGTTCGCGTCAACTGCTGAGGTTTGAGACACCTCGACTTCAGATGAGTCGCCCAATGAACGTCCGCCACTCGGGTCGTTAGTCCCCAAAGTGTGGTGTGTTGAATATCACTGGAAGTTGCCGTGTTACTCCCCTAACTGAAGGTAGTTCATTGATTCATTGTTAGTGACTCCGTTCGCGTCAACTTCTGAGGTTTGAGACACCTCGACTTCAGGTGAGTCGCCCAATGAACGTCCGCCACTCGGGTCGTTAGTCCCCAAAGTGTGGTGTGTTGAATATCACTGGAAGTTGCCGTGTTACTCCCCTAACTGAAGGTAGTTCATTGATTCATTGTTAGTGACTCCGTTCGCGTCAACTTCTGAGGTTTGAGACACCTCGACTTCAGGTGAGTCGCCCAATGAACGTCCGCCACTCGGGTCGTTAGTCCCCAAAGTGTGGTGTGTTGAATATCACTGGAAGTTGCCGTGTTACTCCCCTAACTGAAGGTAGTTCATTGATTCATTGTTAGTGACTCCGTTCGCGTCAACTTCTGAGGTTTGAGACACCTCGACTTCAGGTGAGTCACCCAACGAACGGACGAAGGAGTGCGCTATTCAGGTCGTTAGTTCCGAAAGTGTCGTGTGTGGAATATCCCTAGAGGTTGCCGTGTTACTCCCCTACCAGAAGGTGTTCGGTTGGTTGGTTGTTAATGATTCTGGGCGCGTCAACAAGGTATGTCGCACCTCGATTTCAGGTGAGCCGCTCGACGAACGGACGAGGGAGTGTGCTACTCAGGTCGTTAGTCCCGAAAGTATGGTGTGAGGAATATCCCGGGAAGTTGCCGTGTCCCTCCCTAACGTCAGATCCGCCGACTTACCTGTCGGTATTCCACCTCGAGGTATCTCACCCAGGGCAGTGCCTTAGCAGGAACAAGTGCTGAGCTACCGATAGGTCTCGCGACGTGATTGGTTGTGTGGTGCTTACAAGTGTTGGTGCGTATAACTAAAGGGAGAGGGTAGGAAAAGGAAGAGGAACGAAACTTCACACGTGGTTCTTAGCAGATTCTTAGGGCACTGCTCAGGCATTCACCTGCTGTTGAGCCGAGAAACCACGGAAATCTACCGATCGGAGTAACCGGCCGCTAGAATTATCCTCCAGTCAGCGACTGAATTCGACCCAGGTAGCTAGCTTGTGTCGAATATCCGACACCGTCCGGTTCCGACTTCTGACGAGATTAAGTTCCTATTCCAGGGGCAATCGGTATGCTGCACTGGGGAGCTAAAGAGCATCTTCAGCAGACGGAGCAACCGGCAGGAACAAAGACGACAAACAAACCGTGTGTGAGAGAAAAAAGCCATTTACGGGTCATACATCAGAAGGCACACTTGCGAATAATATTTACGAATATTGGCTTGAAAATGTGAATTCTCGAAGTCCTGTTGAGCAAAACGTAAAAATTAACGAAATCTCCCCGCTGCTACCAGTACGAATTAAGGCGTATGTAAATTCTTACAGTCACTAAAATAGAAGCGAACACCGGGCAAAACATATTAAGCCACATTTCCCGCAAAGCGTTTGGGACAAGAGCCTAAATATTAAAACTGAAACACATGAAGATGAAGACGACCGTTGAGGCCGCAACGGCTTGTCACCGAATTTCCACCGAGAGCCCAAAATAGCAGTCGGCATCCCCCATGAACCACCGCAAGCGACGTGCTTCTTTTGCCTTTGCAGCGGCAACGAGCTGGACGCGCTGGGCGGCGGGCAGCTGGCGTCGCTGGGGTGGTCGGGGCTGCGCACGCTGGACGCGAGCGGCAACGCGCTGGCGCGGGTGGAGGCCGGCGCGCTGCGCGGGCTGGCGCGCCTCGAGCGGCTGCTCCTGGCGCGCAACCACCTCACGGAGCTGCCCCAGGAGCTGCTGGCCGCCGCGCCGCGCCTCTGGTTCCTGTCGCTGGCCGGCAACCCGCTCGCGCTCCCGCCCGACGGACGCGCCTTCCTCGTCGCGCCCGCCCTGCAGGTGAGCGCGACGGGCTTATTTCTTTGCTCGTCTTTTGGCTCATTCTTTTTTATTTTGTACATCTCTTTAGAACTCGGTATTGTTTCACAAAAGATTTTAGAAATAAAACTAGTAAAAAATGTAGTGTTTAGTTAAAAATGTAAAAGTTAGTTAGTGTCTAGTTAAAAATGTAGCTTCAGACATTTTGGGAATACCAGTTAACTAGCGTACCCGTGCGAGAACTCTCGCATGTTAAATCTTGAGTTAATGATTATGCAAATGAACCTCGTCAGACTGCACAACCTACGGTGTTAACAGAAAGCGTAAATAGAGATTGTCGAATCTAAGCCTTCTACGCGTGTCGCCACAAAAATTGCTACTAGTAGGAAGGGCTGAAATATTGAGGTGGCCTTGATAGTATTGAAGCGTGGAACCGAAAAGTTAATTGAATGGATCGGAGAATGTCTGATCTTGTAGATTATGGTATGAAAAAACGTTTCTTTGAGGCCTTTGGCCTCAAAATTTCACTTTTTAAGGCTCTAAAACGCTTAGTTTATGAGTTATTTGCCGATATAGGTTGACATGTAATGCGGGTTGCATTTTACATGAATATTTCGATGCGTTTTTTTAAAGAAATCATCCATATTTTTAACGTCAAAGTGGAATTCGTCAAGTCTCCGTGAAATTCTCTTTCTTTAGAGACCTCATTTATAAAGATTGGTCACGTGTGAGAGCCGGAACCCAAAGGTATACTACTGAAATAATATAGGAGACGATGGAATACATAATTCTATCTTTTGTTTTCAAAACAAATGCTTTAAGCTTATTAACTTATTTAATTAATTGATCTCATAATTTAGAAATTATTGGGTTATTAGTGGGAAGTATAGGAAGTATCTGGCAGTTAAGATTTGTCCTGTTAAAGTATATGGTTCTTCTACTGGGCGGGAGCTATAATAATAATAATAATAATAATAATAATAATAATAATAATAATAATGCCGTAAGACTTGTGCCGTAGGATTATCATTAATGTTTGCAGAAAGTTATGAATCGAAATGGTGGACATTCTGAACATGTAAAGCGTTAGAACAATTCTCGATAGAGTGTTTTCCATGGTAGTATATGTTCTTTGGCGTTTGTATTAACAATGCATTTTTCATTTAATAACGAAATGGAGACTCATTTCGTCCTGCGGCGTCGTCAGTCTTCCTTGTCGGTAATTATTATATAAACTAGTCTCCTGGCGGCGGTATCGTGAATTACGCGTTATTTCGTAACTCATTTGTTTCTCCAAGCTCTACTGCTATTGCTGTTAGGATGCTCAACAGGATATCTAGTGCGACTCGTAAATTATGTAAGAAACAAATGGTGACTCATTTCGTGCGCCACCTGTACAAAGCTATTTTGTATTATTTTTTGTAAGAGATTATTTTCAACGCTACTACGCTATGTTTTATTCTGGGTCCCTCAAAAGTATTTGTGTTACCTTTTGGAGCTATCACTCCAGTGTTACTATTTTCTTCTGGTATATGCGGTTGTAATCAAGTTCACTTTTATGTTATATATTTAGAATTAACGTACTGCACTTTCTGGTCGAGACACTGCCGGAGACTCGAGAGCGAAATTGTGCGAGAGCGAAATGTTTCGATCCTGAATAACTTGAAGCGTAGGTTGAGTTACGCTGATATTTTGGGAGCAACCATCAATTTGCTGATATTTGCTGACAATAACTTGAATTGTGCTGATATTTGACGTGGTGTCTTACAACTCCCTAACCCCTTAAGTTCAAAGTTTAAGTTCAAGTTCAAGTGCAATTTCACTTCATTTTATAACTGCTTGATTTTCGACTGCTTGATTTTCTAACGCTTGATTTTCGAGCGCTTGTTTTTCTAACGTCTTGATTTTCGAACGCTTGATTTTCTAACGGCTTGATTTCCACTGCTCGATTTTCAAACGGCATGATTTTCGACTGCTTGATTTTCTAACGGCTTGATTTCGACTGCTCGATTTTCAAACGGCTTGATTTTCGAACGCTTGATTTTCGAACGCTTGATTTTCTAACGCTTGATTTTCTAACGGCTTGATTTTCGAGCGCTTGGTTTCGTAACGTCCGCCGTCGCCGGTGCAGGTGCTGGACCTGTCGGCGTGCAAGCTGAGCGCGTTCCCGGACGGCGTGCTGGGCGAAGACAACGCGCTGCAGGAGCTGCTCGTGGCCAACAACAGCATCGCGGAGGTGCGCGTGCGCGCGCTGGGGCGCCTGCGCCGCCTCGACGCCAGCGACAACCGCCTGCGCCGCCTCGGCGCCGAGGACCTGGCCGGCGCGCCCGCGCTGCGCAGCCTCGCGCTCGACGGCAACCCCCTGGGCGCGCAGGTGAGCCCCCACCACGCACGCCGCTGCGCCGCGATCCGGTGCAAATGAGGGATTCTGGGGGCCGATGCGCCTGCGGAAAAGTTAAAACATATGAAAAAGTGACGTTAGTGCAAAAATAGTTCTAACGGGTAACTGCTCTGATCGGTATACACGTAAGCTTCCGCGGCTAGAGTTCATAGCTTCTCGGCTGTCCGGGTGACGCCGCGTCGTTGGCAGAGAGGCCTACCGTGTCGCAGGCTTCCTCAGGGCAGTGACATGACATTGTATGCGTCCAGCATTATATGCTGTTCTGCCTGGGCGCTCGGGTGGGGCAGGTGCGCAGGGACCTCTCCGCCAGTCACGGCGTACCTGCCCCACCCGAGCGCCCAGGCAGAACAACATATAATACTGGACGCATACAATGCCATGTCACTGCTCTGATCGGTACTTTTCCGTGGTTTCTCCTATCAACGTCAGGAGAATGCCGGAGCAGTATCCTAACAACCACGCGCGATCTTCTTCCTTGCCCTATCCTCGCACCCTTACACTCTTGTTCACTTCGCTACCATATATGCTGGGAGTCCGATCGGAAACTTAGAGCTTGTCTCGGCTAAGGCAGTGCCCCGCTGATGGGAGAACCCTGCTAGTCGACGGTAGGTCTGCGCCAGATCTCATCGTCCAGCGGGGGAAGAAGACAGTCACCTCCCGCCAATCATTCACGCTCCGCTACGATGGGATACAAATGAGGGGTTTTGTAGACCGCCCGGTGTGAGTGAAGTTAAAGTGACGCCAATGCAAAAGTAGTAGTTTACAGCTTAATTTTTCTAGAGTGGTTCCTGGGATTCGAGTGTAGAGGGGTAGCCGAAAGTGGTGGCGAGGGAGCCAGGAGGCGGCGCTCGCTCGCATCTGGCTCGTCTGCCCACACCAAAAACATTAGCCTACTCACCGCACGTGCCAGCGAACTTACATGGAAATTATTTTCTTAGTCTTCGCTCGGTGGTGGAGAAACACTCATTTCACATGGTGGCCCGGCTCTGCTCTCGTCGTTCACATTTTTTCCACTGTAACCGGTACCCGTTTTCTCACCATCATAGCTAGCATCACTATCACTGTCATTACAATCGTTTGCGTCGTTTCAGGTAAAAATAGCGATTTTGTGATATGGGCAATCATTGTGAGGCGAATCAAACACTCATTGAAACGGTCGGGAGCTGATTCCACGTTCTTCCTTTTCCTCTCTTTATGAGGCGTTGAAAATGAACACAATTTTCCCTATTCAATAGAATTCATTTCCTTATTAATTCTCTGAATATATCTTTACGAAACACCCGAAGCAGCTGCCACTCCTTTAAGAATTGCTTTGACATTTTTAACACCTTCTTTTGCTTCTCTCTTCGTTAATTGATATACTTTTGCAACGACTTCATGCGTCTGACTGTGAACGAATTACTTATGCAACTTGCTCTGAAGCGGACTATTGTAATAATCAGAAACAAACGATAATTACTTAAACAGAAATTCACATTAATCGTATGCAAAAGCGAGAGGCGAGAGGGGGGGGGTGCGCGGAGAGGAGGACGCAATGATGGGTGAGAGGGGCAGAGTTGCTTATTACTCTGATTTATTCTCCGATTTAAACATAGTTGCACTTGAAGGTCACGAGCTGAATGCAGAGGGGAACATTGTCATCCAAACGGGAGCTTCGATAAGACTTACAACGTTGGTACTGGATGTCAATATTTCCCTCTCCTTCTAGTTCGCGACTTTGAAGTGCCACTGTGTTTAAATCGGAGTATAAATGTTGTGTCCCTTCAAGGGCACGTGCTGGAAGAACAGTGGGACACCGCCATCCAATTGGAAACTTTGTTACGTCGTAATTTTTTGTATGAAAGCTCTCGATTGGATAACAGTGTCCCACAGTTCTTCCAGCTCGTGTCCTTGGAGGGGGACTACATTTAACTCGAAGTAAAGGAGAGTAGAGCGGAGCGGGTGGGCGGGAGGGGAAGGGTGGCTTATTACTCCAATTTAAATGTACTGTCCCTACAAGTAGGGATACTGCCATCCAATCGGGAGCTGGTTTACGTCTTAAGTTTTTGGAACTGAAGCTGTGGATTGGATAACCGTGTTCCCTTGTCCTTCGTTCTCGTGTCCTTGAAGGAACACTATTCGACTCTTTACAGAGTCCGTTGACGTTTGATCAGCTGGTACGGTGTCATCCAATCCTTCAACGTCACTACTGTAAGTGTCATTCAAGCTCCGGACTGGATGACATCGTAAACAGATGATTTACGTCAACGAACTCTATGCGATGATCTTGGGTGGGTGGGTGCCCCGCTGGTGGGAGATACCTGGCAAGGGAAAACCTCGGTAGTCGACGGTAGGTCGGTGCCGGATGATCTCGCCATCCACCTGGGGAAGGTCACCCCCACTTCCCGATGACAAAAATATGCACTACACTTACGGGAATATGCCATCAGTAGCCGTCGCGCACAGAATCACTAGCAATGAATCAATCAACAGACTCTTATGTTTAGATAGAAGTACACATTTGAATCGGAGTAGAGTTTTCTAGTGAGTAAGTGACCGTACGGGGTTTCTTCAATTTGGGAAATATCCTCCGCATGGGTTAGGCGCTAGTAGTGTTCACAGGCGGACGAACAGACGAACGTTTGAAAAAAAGAACACTTTCTAGGTATCAGTACCCCCAAAACGTGTATAACTGTTGAAATCTCGAAATCGATTTTTCGCAGCATTACATAGCTTTCTCTGTACTACCTATATATACAGTGGCGTATCTACGGTATGGCAGACATGGCACGTGCCATGGGCGCCACACACAGGCGGGCGCTATTTAGAATATATACACTAAAGCAAATAACACCCCTAATTTGAAGTATCCTGATAGAGGCGCAGATTCTATGCTTGCCATGGGCGCCTGAAGAACTAGATACGCCTCTGTATATATATATATATATATATATATATATATATATATATATATATATATACGCACATGTGCCGCTAACGCCGTCCGCTGTGGCGTGCGCAGCAGGAGCTGTCCCTGCCGGGCGGGGCGTCGCTGCGCGCGCTGAGCGTGTGCCGGTGCGGTCTGCGCGCGCTGCCGCCGTCCTCCGTGAGCGCGCTGTCGGCGCTGGAGGAGCTGTCGCTGGACGACAACGCGCTGGAGGCCGTGCCGGCGCGCACGCTCGCCGCCCTCCCGCGCCTGCGCCGCCTGAGCGTGCGACGCAACCGCCTGCGCTCGCCGCCGCGCCTGCACCACGCCGCGCTGCGCACGCTCGACCTCAGCGGCAACGCGCCCCTGCGCGTGCCGGCGGACGGCGCGTGGCTGTCCGCGCCGGCGCTGCGCGCGCTGCACCTGGCGCGCTGCGGGCTGCGCGAGCTGCGCGCCGACGCGGCGCTGCGCGGCGCGCCGCAGCTGCGCGACCTCCACCTCGAGCACAACGCGCTGCGCGGGCTGGACGCGAGCGCCGTCGCCGCCGTGCCCCGCCTGCGCGCGCTCGACCTGCGCGGCAACCCGCTGCGCTGCGACGCCGCCCTGCGCCCGCTGTGGCTCGCCGCGGAGGCGCGCCACGTGCGAGTCAACGCCACCTGCTTCGAGCCGCCCGGCGACTGGGACATGCTGCGCTACGTCGCGGACGCCGCCGCCCCCACCACGGTAGGCGCCGCCCTTCCTCTGTTTCTTCTCCTTCATTTAAGAAATCCATTAATCGCATCGACTAACACAGTGAGAATCTCCATTACCCGAGGGAGTGTTATGGACGGAAGCCGTCAGGAAACAAAAATTCCTGATAATAGAAAGTTTTTAATTGCTTTCCATGTGCTAATCAACGGGTAAATTTAGGAATAAAACACCAAATATATACATACATACATACACACACACGTACACACATACATACATACACACACACGTACACACATACACACACATACACACACGCACAGACACACACGCACACACACACGCACAGACACACACGCACAGACACACACGCACACACACACACACATGCACAGACACACACGCACAGACACACCACACACACGCACAGACACACACGCACAGACACACACACGCGCACACACACGCACAGACTCACACACAGACACACACAGACACACACAGAGACACACGCACAGACACACCACACACACGCACAGACACACACGCACAGACACACACGCACAGACACACACGCACAGACACACCACACACACGCACAGACACACACGCACAGACACACACACGCGCGCACACACACACGCACAGACACACACGCACACACACACACGCACAGACACACACGCACAGACACACACACACGCACAGACACTATTAAGGAAATCACACCAGCTTAGTACATATTACAATTTTATTTGCAGGTAATCGTTTCTTTTTCGTTTTTTAACCATTCTAATTTATCACTCTTTCCCATGATCATTTAACATTTATGATGTGAATTAATTAAATCACGTGAAGGTTCCACGGTAGAATTTTGTCACAATCACCTTTATTTATTTCAATTCATTCATTTAATCATATTCATTATGAAAACTAGCCATGATAATCGAACTGCCGATAATGGAGGTTCCACTGAATTATATATTGCCCAGGGTATTCCTAAAAGGTATGTAGCGGTCAATAATGTTGTAATCAACGTAAGTGTAAAACACCGATTCCTCTATCTACGATTTCCAAAGTTCGTGAGTGTTGCGTGGATCATGACGTAAGCTGTTCTCTTTTATTTATCCCTTTTCTCTGCAGCCGCAAAGTATGCGCTTTTCGTGGGACGCAGCGTTCTAGGTTACGCGCCAGATTTTATCGCCCGAGTGCGACAGCCAGCGTTTCGTCACGGTCACTCTCGTGCGGTACAGACTTGTTAAAAAGTTACGCATGTTCTGCAGCACATTTTTTGTCGCGCGCTGTTCTAAAGGAATGGGAGGAAAATAGGGAGCCGGGTACTGAAGCATTAGGGACCTACATCAAACGTAAGGAACTCCTGCTTTGTTGTGGTAATCGAGCGAATTTTTTTCATTTTCGTACATTACAATGACTTGCATTTCGACAAGGCAGGTATATAAACTTTTCAGTAGCTGACAGAAATATAAGGCTACCTGTGGGGAATGTTACATACCTTTTATGGCCACCGTAATATAATATTATATTTTTACTATATATATATATATATATATATATATATATATATATATATTTTTTATGTAGTAATATATTAAGATTAAAATCCAAATACAGTAGACCTAATACAATGTACTATTTACAAAGAAATAGTTTATTGTTAGTATTAGGTTGATTGAAAAAATATTGCTTTTGCGCGAATATTTACGAAGTGTTCCCGCCATTATTTTTTTTGTCAAAACAATTATGAGAAACGTTTTTCCAAATGTCACTTGTAATTTTCGTCATTTTAGTCCAAAGGTCAACATTAATTTCAGGCAAACATTTCACAGGTCTTTTTAAGCGGGCTCGACACTTCCAGGAATTCTTTTTTTCATTAAAAAAGTGAACAATGTCTTTAAAATATAAACTAGATCTTTTTTATGGAAAATGTATGCTGATAAAACGCACGTGACAAAACTGTGGGTGAAAATTAGCTACAAACGCAACCTTGACTTTCAGAATTAGGAGATATTTAATAGGAATAAAATAATGTATTAATCTATCCAAATAATCGTAAAATTCAATCGATGCAGACATTAATCAGACTACTAAACTAAAACCGATATTTTTTTTATTAAACGCAATAACGATCGATTGTTGTACTAATGGCGATTGTATCTGGCCTCCTCCAAAATTGAATCGATGCATAAACCAGTTTACTTATTTACGACCGATATTATTTTTTCGATTAATCGCAAGAAAGACCTGATTGTTGTACTAACGGCGATTGAATCCCACCTGCCCCAAAATAGAATCGATGCATCAATAAGTCCACTCATCTAATACCGATGTTGTTTTTTCGACTAATCGCAATCGACTGCTGTACTAACGGCGATTGAATCGCGCCTCCCCCAAAATCGGTGCATGAATCAGTTTCCTTGTTTATTATCGATGTTTTTTGTTGGACTGATCGCAATCGATTGTGGTGCTAACGGCGATTGCTTGGCGCGTCCGCAGCCCGCGGCGCCGCCCGCAGACCGGAACGAGCAGCTGCAGGAGACGACGTGGCCGGGCGGCGCGGAGACGGCCCCCGCGGAGGACGAGGACGAGGACGACCTGGCGGAGGAGCTGGTGCGCTACGGCGTGCGCTGGGGGCCCGTGCTGGGCGGCTTCCTGCTGGTGGTGGCGGCGGTGCTGCTGCTGCGCAAGTGGCTCGACCACATGAACGCCAAGCGCTTCCACTACTCCACCAAGTCCAAGGAGTACGTGTACGAGTCGGAGGAGGACGAGGACACCACCACCACCATGATCACCGACGCCGGCAGCCCCTGCGTGTCGCCGCTCGCGTCGCCCACGTCGCCCACGACGCCCGCGCCCGCCGCCCCCGGCCCCGCCCCCGGGCCCGCCCCCGGCCGCACGCGCTTCGCCGTCGTGCCCGCCGTCATCGCCCCCGGCCCCGCCCCCTAGCGCCCAGCACCCCGCCCATCCGGCGGCGGCGGATCTGAACTTCGGTTTGGAGTGCCTTCACACGCAGCCACTCGGTGGCGCCTCCGAGAAGCGGCAGCGCCCTTCACACACCGAACGCCACTGACCGCGAGAGATGGAGCCTTCACATGGAACCACTTGGTGGCACCACCGAGAACCGGCAGCGCCCTTCACACACAGCCGAGACTGCCACTGATCTCGAGAGGAAGGGTGCCTTCACACGGAGCCACTCGGTGGCGCCACTGAGAAACGGCAGCGCCCTTCATATGCAGCCACCGCTGCCCACCACCGACCGCGAGAAAGGAAGGATTCGTGTGACACACGACTGTGGGCTCAGGCGGTCTACAAAGACCGGTTCAGTGGCGCAACTTTGTCGCCCCTCGTGTGAACGCTCCATTTCGATTTGCGTTCTGCTCGCGGAGACCCGAACACGCTTGTGCGCTGCTGGTGGCGGCAGTCCGCCACTCATTATGAATACCTCCATTTAAACCAGTGCTTTGCTGGCAGATGCGCTGCTGAGGGGCGCCGTGTGAAGGGGCTCTTCAACGTATCGCTTCAAGGAGACGAGCTGGAAGGAGAGGGGTACATTGGCGCCCAACCGGGAGCGTCAATACCAAAAATCGTGACAAAGTCGTAAGGAAGCTCCTAATTGAATGACAATGTCCCCCTCTCCTTCCAACTCGTGATCTTGACACTACGTTCCAATCGGAGCATAGGTTCGTTTTCACCCGGGGCCAAGAACACTGGAGGAAGGGGTAAACGCTGCATTTCAAAAGGAAAGACTTTAGAATACAGCGCCACAACCCAAACCGGCGCCCACAGCACATACCCCTCCCCCGCCCCACCTCGTTTCGTCTGTGCTTCCAGCGCAGCACGAGCGTTACTCAGCAATTACACAACTCGATTGGCTGTTGCGAAAGACCGCCGGGACTCTCCGAGAGGGCGTGGGTGCCGTCACCAAATGGCGCAGAGGCAAATTGCCATTTTTACGGTGATGACTTCCCGCAGTGAAGAAGAATCCGTAATATTAGGCGCTAAACCTGTGGCAGAGGTGTTGGGATGAATACGGTGGAAAACAATAATGATATTGATCAGCTGTGAGGTGTTGACATAGAAATAGTAATGCAAGTTGACAAGTAACGTCGTTCATAAAATGTTTGTAATGATTATGTTAACATGCGTTACTAGACAGTGGTTAACAATTACTCCTGAAACTACCTCCCTCGAACAGTTATTGAATTTCTTGGACATTCATGACTGCAGAAAATGCATCGGGTGATTTAATTGCAACTAAAACCAAACGTTGAAAATATTGAACGTATTTACTTCATATGAATAAAATTACATTAATGAGCAGTTGTCATATTTGTCGGAATCTCCGTAAACGAGATGGGGGGGCGCATTGAGGGAGGTGGCCAGGTAATGTTGGCACTTTGTCATCACCCTGAGCTCAGAAATCCATCACATCTTTCCACCGTACCTTACGAGCTAAGTGCGTACATAAAAGCTCCCTTAGACTGTTTATCCCGAAGAAGATGCGAGTGAGTTGGTGGGTGCTATCTCTCCTTTCGGAGCACACGTGCGCTGTGTGAAAGCTCCAAAGCAGTTCACCGGAAAGACACTGCGTGTTCGTGGAGGAGGAGTTTTCTCATTGTTCCGTTGGTCGTAATGGAATGTTGTTCCAAATTGTTAGAAACGTGTTGAAACTGGGACGAAAGCAAGATGTTTTAGGTATAGTTGTGTAGTGCGTTGCGTTTTATCTTCGTAAGGTACCACAGTTCCTGCAGACGACGATCACGTGTGTGAGTTTAATTCTACCAAAGATTTTTACCGCTGCTCTTCGCAAACTGCGACTGGAAAGTAAGCGAGCCGCCATTCTAAATAAAGTCACATTGCACTTAATGCACCCGACACCTACTTAGATGTAGACAAACGTGTTTCAAAAACGTTCATTATAAACAACGAGGAAAACCGGGATGGAAAGTAGAAGATGCATGACAAGGTAAAAAGCAAAGAACTGTGTGTTAGGATTGCTTAATTTATTACAAAAAACATAAAATATGAAATTCATACAGGTTAACATAAGAGATACAACGCAGAGGCTGTAGTGAGCTTCTTCCCATCAGCGTCAAAGTAAAGCAGCTGCTACCACCAGCTGCAACACGAAGAGATAATCATTATCTTTGCTGCTGAGCAATGTTTCAGATTTGGCAATTCGTTTACCAACTTATTTTCTTATTCATTTACTATGCATGATTCAACCAAACAGAAAACCGTAATCTCTTGATATTTTAGTACATCTTGCGATTATAAAATGCCCTTTCTCCGATTTCCTCGAGGACATGTTTACAACGTATCATAATATTATGACAGTGTGACTGTACGTTGAAGAGTTGTTTCGATCATTGGAGAACGTATGCTTATAGATTTATGAGTTCAGCGTCAAGCATACATTTCTTGCCAACTCTTTCTTTGTTTTAACATTCGAAGAGTAGAAATATTCCTTGTTTCTTAAATAAACACATAATGTCAATTGTTATTAATGTTATTGACCGTGTTCTCATTTAATGTAATTTCTTTAACAGTCGTGTACCAATGAAGTCATCAACGACAGACCCCTGCAGGGTTGCCAACCGTCCTTCGTTTGGGGCGACAGTCCTCCATTTACGTCAATTGTCTTCTCGTCCTCCTTTGTATTTTAAATGTCCTTCTTTTAGTAATTTTTTAACATTTGTTGTCGTTTACTTTATCACAAGTCTAACATCTGCTGCATTATATCGTCTATTGTTTAATTTAGGATAGAAAACGTGAATATCCTTTTTCTGAACGGTGATGCACGTACATGACACACACATACGCATGATAGTGTCCCTGTCTAGCGACTGAAATAAAAAAGACCTTCTTCATCTGCATTTTGTGAACGAATCTTTTCACTTGAATCGCAAATGAAGATAAAAAAAATAGAGCTGATGATAGCCTACGTAAATTAAATATTTATAAAAGCTATTTTTTTGTTTTTGTTTTGCTTATTGAGTGCCCTTCCTTTTACAAGAACATTGTTGGCAACCCTAGACCCCAGCGTACTTTGTTTTCTCTTCGTTTACGTAATGAGTTACTGTTTCATTGTTCAGGACTTTTATTAAAGCCTTTCCGAACGTTTTTTGATAGTTTCGTCTTTCAATAATTACCGGATGTTTAAAAAAAATCGAAACCGTCGCAAAGCTTAATTGCTTCTTGGAAACCTCGGCCTCTCTTGCAGACAGGCCTGCTCATAATTATGTTTAAATCTTATTTTAGTATCGATTAGTACTGTCAATGTAGAGAGCAGTTGTGGAATCGGACAACAACGATGAAAAAAACAACAGAAATGGAGGTCGCCACCTGTGTCATCAGGAAAGGACGACAAGTACAGAAAATGTCGTGGGCTTCGGCGGCTGGAGTCAGTAAGTACTTGGCTGTCCGGAAGACGCCGTGTCCTAGGCACAGGCGCTCTAGGCACATGTATCCTAGGTGCACGCACCTATGCCAAGAACGTGGCGTCTCCCGGACAACCAAGTAGTTACAAGAACAGAATGTTCCAAATATATAAGCTCTTACCACACTTGAACTAAAAACATTTCAAACAAATATACAGAAATGAGTGTGATGTATTGCTAGATACATTTATTGGTAGTTAAGTATAAAAAAGTATCTTCATATTGCAAATTATTGTGAGGCCGGGGGTTGACCTCTCTCACCCCTCGGTTGGTATTCTCTGGGTACTGCAATGCTATTGGAATACGACTGTTAAAGAGGATTGTCTCTTATGCGCATTTTAACATCACAATTATTCTGTTTAATTCTTACGAATAGTGCAGTTTTTAAATCAAAGCAATGTACTGAAATTCAGTGCCGTTACGAATAGCGAGATTGAGGTTGTGCAGAAAATCTGCAAGAAAATTCTCTGCCCCTTTGTCTTCTAATGGAAAAATAATTTTATTGAATTTTAAAGTTAGATAAGTCAGAAATAAGTTGTTAGGTATTTTATCAACGATATAGTAATTAAATATTGTATATTTTTGCTACATATATATTGTATTTTTACGTATAATACTCTTCTTTTTTTCTTTTCAAAAAAAAAAAATGTTCTGGAAGTGCGCGAGGAATGAGTCCGCCCGAGACGTCTGAAAAAGCCGTTCCTGGGATTTTATGCGTTTCGCTTCTCGTCCCTGGTTTTACAGCGCGTTTAATACCTGGGACGAAAACGCCCGCTCGTTCCCAGCTGAGGCGGCGTTCGCTTTTTGCGGGCGGCGCGGCTGTGAGTGCCGTTGCGCAGACAAAAGAATTTGTAACGAGGCGGGAACCAGTCGCAGGCGGCGCCCGCCAGCCAGCCAGCCCGCGCCGCGCCGGCTTTTCCTGCCGAGAACCGGAGAGATGGGAAGCGGTCTGTGGTCGCCCTAGCGACCGTTGCTCTTCCATGTTGCCAAACAGAGATTTTGCCCTGGATTGACAGGCGTTTTCCCCCTCTGGGCACAGGGAATTCGGGGTTTGTTTTTGTCGGTTGGCCTTCGCTTTTGTATTTTTTGTGTTATCAATATTATCTCAGTTGGGCGTTAAATTGTTTTCGCTTAAGGTATGGTTTAAAAAATTCGAGTCAGCTCTTTTATTTTTTATCGATTCTTAATAATTAAATTCAAACACTTCATCCTTCAACGGGATTTATTAACTCGTTGCTATGGCTTCATCCAGTCGTCTGTGGTCGCCCTGGCAACCGTTGCTCTTCCATGTTGCCAAATAGAGATTTTGCCCTGGATTGACAGGCGTTCCTCCCCCTCCTCAGGGCGCAGGGAATTCGGGGTTTGTTTTTGTCGGTTGGCCTTCGCTTTTGTATTTTTTGTGTTATCAATATTATCTCAGTTGGGCGTTAAATTGTTTTCTCTTAAGGTATGGTTTAAAAAATTCGAGTCCGCTCTTTTATTTTTTTATCGATTCTTAATAACCAAATTCAAACACTTCTCCACCCAAGATGAACATCCTTCAACGGGATTTATTAACTCGCTGCTATGGCTTCATCCAGTCGCTCTGGTGACCGCGGCTCCTCGGTGTTGCCAAATAAAGATTTTGTCCTGGATTGGCAGGCGTTCCCCCCCCCCTCAAGGTTCGGGTAATTCGGGGTTAATTTCTGTAGGCTGGCCCTCGCTTTTGTATTTTTTATTATCAATATTATATCAGTCGGGCGTTAAATTGTTTTGACTCAAAGTAGATTCGCTTTAGAAAATTCGAGTCAGCTCTTTTATTTTTTTATCGATACGTAATAAACAAATTTGAATAGTTCTCATCGCATTGTGAAGATCCTTCAACTGGATCCTTCAACTGGCTGCTTTAACTTCATCCAGCGTTCAGTTAATCTTTACGAACTTACTAGATTCTTGGGCTATCGTCATTTCCACAATCATACCACAGATTATCACGAATGTTTTCAAACAATGATCCAGAAGTGTTGAATCCTGTTTATAATGAAAATGAAGCTTCACTAAAATTTTAAAGTGAAAATGAAATCTTCGAAATCGTAACGTTACCTTCACCGAGAACTTAAAATGTGCATTTGTTAGTTACTGCCAATCATATAGTAATTTCAGTACAAACTTCAGGGATATAGTAAAAAGGAATGTCTGTGTATACCTGTGTGAATACTCCTGGCATTTGAGAACAGAGTTTTACGAATATTTTATCATCAGGCCGTACATACGGCCACAGCATACCAACGTCACTACCAAAAGACATTCAAGCAAAGAAATATTTTTATATTATGTAAATAGTATGTATTGTTATGTACATATATGTTCTAGTCAGTTGCTATATGTTTTTGTGATATTATTAATGTTAACAGTGAACGAACATTTGTATAAATTATATATGAGTTACCTAAATCAAAGAGTTTTTAATACAAATCCATAAAGAATGGATGATTTCTAAAAGGCAAGAAATAAAAAACAACAACTTGAAATTGTGTATCATTCCAGAAAACCAGTCCAAATCCCTTTAATTGTCTCTTCCTTACTTTATAAGAAGAGAAAGTATTGTAATCGTGCGCCAGAAAACGAATTTTCGGCAGAAAAGCTCTCATAAAAAGAATAAATTACATCTAACACATTAACTACTCGGAATCCATGTTTTGAGGGTCCTTGTTTCCGAAAAAAACAGTGACAATACGTCGGTCAAACTTTGATCAAATAGACTATTGACTGAAACAAAATGTTTTCAAAAAAATCTCAAAACAATGTTATATGCACGTTTTTCAAAAAACTAGTAGTTTTCGCGCAATTTCTGCTTGAATTCAAAGAAAATTATAAAAAATCTTTTCCCAAAAACCAGTCCAAATTTTTTCTTCGAATCTTTTCAACGGATAAAACAAAGAACGAATGGCGTAGGTCTGAATTTTCGGAAATTGCAAATTTAGAAAAATGCGAGAAAGTAAGTGCCGTTGAGCACCATTAGTTGGATGACTTTGAATGTACTCGTAAATGAAAAATATTCAAACAATGATCGTCATGTCAAGCCACGCTTTTATTTTCTTCAATAATAATTAAGGTCACATGGGGTTCATTAGAAAAAACTTTAAGCTGCCGAAACATACTGGAAGTTACTCTAAACACATTTTCAGTTTATTTCAAGTGGTGTACCTAGTGTGGATTTTGACAGCCCTGAGAAAGTGTGTACTCCACTGCTCGTCTGTGCGACCGACTGCGCTTATCTTATCTGACGATCTGTCACTCGCAGATCTGTCAAATGCCATTATTAATTAAAATCTCTTGGTGCAGAAAAATGTATACACGTGCTGCACTAAATATTTCTTTTTTGTGATAACATTATGTACCGTGAATAAATACTTTTGGTGAAATGAGAAGTCTTGCATTTACTATGAACTATCATTCCAATTATGAAAGTAGAATTAACATTTATTAAAAACGAAAATAATGTGGCGAAAGGTATTTTTATTGTTTCTAATAGAAGTAAAATAATCGGTCAATTCAACCTACATCTATATTTTGAAGATGTTTGCTTACAAGAATTGAGTGCTTGTAAGAATAGAGTGAAATATACTTATAACGACGGCATAGTTCAAATTATTTCTGTAACTTTGAATTTCAGAGAATTGCTAAAATTGGAAATGCTTCTATTCCCTTCTACATTATTGAAGATAAAGATTATTTTTTAAATAAATTATCCCCCATCACAATTAGTTCTTTATGTTTAATGTTACATGCATTTTTTGAAAATATTAGTAGTTTTCTGACAATTTTGAGTGAAATACGTCAATATTTAAAACAAAATTGTCTCAAAACGGCTCCAACTTTTTGTACCGATAGTGCTACATGCACTGAATATTTCGTCATAAACTCCATTTGATTTTTCCGTTTCAGAAATTACACACTATATTTTTACTTTCCCGTATATGTTCCGTCTCGTATACGGAGTAACATACGTAGTAAAGGGAAAGTTATGTAATGCTGCGCAAAAAAAACGGCGGATTTTCGGCAGAAAATAATTCATTGCCAGGCCCTGATTACGAAAGAGTGGATAAATCCAGTTGCTTAATTAAGAAACAAATATCTCCTAACATGTAGTATAGGCAGAATCTCTGTTTTGTGGGTCCTTGATACCGAAGAACCAATTGAAAGGAGAACGTCCGTATATCCGTCCGTCCGTCTGTGAACTCTAGCGCCTAAATCATACGTAGTATTGTTTTCAAATTGAAGAAATCCCTGGCGGTCTGGCTCCATTTGAAGCTTTGTGATTTTGAAAAACATTCTTCAAAATGTTTGGGTTCTTTACATGAAGCCCCCCGGGCATTTTCAAAATTTTCTCAAAAACTGCTCCAATTTTTTCTTTAAATTTCTTGTAATATTAGAGTAAACTACACTTATTAAAGTGGCATAGGACCTAATTTCATGGTTAACTCTGAATTTTCTAAAATTGCATTAATTTGAATTTTCTTCGGCTACAAAATTTCTACAACTACAAAATTGAAGATAAGATTTTTCCTTCAAACGAAATTTATTTTCCAATGTGAGTTCTTTCATTAAGGTCAGGTATATTTTTTGTTAATTTCGGTAGTTTTCGCGCAATATTGCGTGAAATATGTGCAATTTTAAATATTACAAAAGCAATATTTTCTCAAAGACAGCTTTAAATGCTTTCTGTAAGCTTTGGGTTATGATAGTGTCTAATGTACTGTATGAGATAGCATAAACACCATATTGCTCTATTCTTTTGTTCTTTCAAATATTATAAAAATTACATTTTTTTGACTTGGCTCTCAGGTCGTTAATATTTACATTAGCGGCGATTTGTTGATATTATTATATTAATTAGTACATCTGTTTTAAATAATGTCTTGTAAAGTTTCTCAAAAACTCAACAGTTTTCTTTGAAAACTAGCTCAAAATTCCGCATTTTCAGAAATGCTCAAACGCCATTTTCTCAAAAATAGCTCCAAATTTTTTATTGGAACTTTTCGAACGGATAGTGCTAATTGCACTCTTTAATGACGTAAAGTTCATTTTGTTTTTTGTTTGTTTGTTTTTTCCAAAAATTACAGAAATGTAATTTTTTTGAAAGATCTCTCACACCGTTAATATGCACGTTTCCAGTAATTTGTAAACACTATTCTATTTGTGAGTGTATGTGCTTCAAACGAATTGTAATGAAGTTTTTGGAAATCGCAAAAGAAGTGTGAAAAAGAACTTCCATTTTCGCATTTACAGGAGCGCCTAAAAACCATTTTCTTAAAAACGGCTCCAAGTTTTTCAAAGTAAATTGCCATTTAGGACGGGTTTTTCCTGTTCTTTAATGTTCTTAAAATAATATTTCCGTTTTACTATTAAGAAACCGGAAAATAAAGAAAATGTCAAAAGAACGTAATTTGGGCGGCGCGGCGATAGATGGAAGCTGGCACGAATATGTGGCAAGTCCGAATAGCTAGCCGAGACCAAAGGAAATAGAAAACTAATACAGGAAAGTCTGTGCCATTCCGTATCACCACTAGTTTTAAATATCTCTTACGTCATTAATATTTACACTTTAGGCGTTTTTATTACATTATTGGATTCTTTAGTTCATATACTTCAAAAGATTTCTCATGAAGTTTCTCTAAACTCAAAATTTTTCTGTGAAAATGAAATCAAATTTCACGTTTTCAGAAACGCTCAAACGACATTTCCTTAGAAACGGCTCCAAATGTTTCAATATTCTGTACATAATTTGACAGTAACGGGTGCAGTTTTTTGTCAATTAAAAGAATGACTAGAATATTATTTATAGAAAATTACACGAATATTATTTATGGAAATAATAAATAATATAATGTGCTTTAAAATATTATTGTAATTGTCAAAAAAATTGCTATCAATACTATGCCAAATTCTATAAAGAATCTCATTAAGAAAAAAATTGTTTTGATTCTAGGTCATTTTAATTTTAGTGTCCCCTTTTCAGTTCCTATTGTTTACAAGAGCGTTTTTGAGAAGCCAAAGAGGAAAAAAATGACAATTTTTAAGGTATTGTAGCGTTGTAACCGCCGTACGTGGCTTCCGCCGACATATGGTAATTAAAAAATAAAGAAATGAGTATGTTAAAAAAAGCAGGAGTATTACCTGGCCCACCTGCCTTTCTGAAATATTTGTATTTGTATTTAACCATTATATGTCCCGTAAAGGACAATTGGCCTTTACGCCGGTTGGTCATTCAACCAGGAATCCATGATGTCACAAATTCGCTTAACCTTCGTGAATTCACGTAGTTAATGAAATCGGCTAGCGCTGCCGGTTTCGCAGTCGTGGCCTTTCAGGAGAACCATCCCAGTATTTGGCTGGATGAGAGTGGGAAACCACGAATACCCTGGACCGGCCGGCCGGCAGGGAGTTTGAAACCGGAGTTTGAATGCGAAGTCTGTGCGCTACGCCTTGAACCATTTCGTTTCGTGTACTGAAATATGCAAATGTAAAAATCGGAAAAAGGATGGAACGTGTGCTGGCGAGTGTCGTTTGTTGAAATTTCGTGCATACCGTTGGAAAAGATATCGTTTTTGTAGTTCGTATTAATCGCCAGAATCTTTGGGCGAAATGTTGACCCGAGTATCATATCTTTTTAAACCCCAGAGTGTTACCGCAGGTGATCCAGTAGGCCGTGTTCAAAACGGCGGGAAACGTGATAGCCCAACCTACGCGAGACAGCAGTAACAGGTTACACTTCGCGGAGGCTGCTTGCAAGGTAAGTATTATTTACCAATTTCATCTCTATAATCACGGTAAATAACCTAATTCATTCTGAGTGTTGCCGTTATTTCTTCTACACGTAAATTCTTGAACCTTCTAATAATTACACAGATAATAGGTTTGAAAACGCGTCTGTAGCTTAGAAATACAAATGATCACTGACTTCCCTAACTTTCGTTACGCCATTTTAAAGTCAAAATCTCATGAGTGTTATTAAGTGATGGGTAAGGTAAAACTCATAGGAAGGCAAATAAAATATAAATGGTAAATTCTCGTTAAACTCTGTTAAATAAATATATTTTCAGTTTGCAAAAGCTTTAATTTTTGGGTGAACTTGATGTAAACGAACTTTCTTTCTAAATGGGTTGAACATTTGTGCGAACTGATTCTCTTCCCTTATTTTACGGGGAGAATATTTTTATTTGGCACTCCCATTCACATTAACGTTGAAAATAAAGGAAAAGCGCGGAGGCTGTCGTTGCTGGGGCGGCGAAAGTACGGTCCTTGCCAAGCATTCGGAAGTTCACGGGTTCGAATTTTTGTTCTTCCAAAATCAACTTTTAAAAATAAATGATGATAGTTTTTTACACATTTCCAACTACCTTTTCGAGTTGCTTAAGAACACTGATTTGACAGTTCTCTATGCTTTAACAAGTGTTAAAGTTAATGTTTCCAACAAAAAAGTTCGTGTTATGTTATTGTCAATACATTTTATTCATCAATTTTTGTATTATGTTGTATACGTTTATTGTGTGTTATGTGTATTACATTGTATATGTTTAATAATGAAATGTAAAAGTACTTATTAATGTATTTTTTAAGGTTCGCACTCCACAAATAATGATAGGTAGGCCTAAAAACCAGAACTTTAAAATTAGTACATGAGTGTTTACCAAAAAATTGGAAACTTTCGCCTTTCGTAATCGATTCTGGAAACTCCAGCGTTCTCATCGTTGCTAGATTTGCCAATAATCTCGTTTAAATCTTATTTTATTCTGTCGATGCAGAGAAAAGTTGTGATATTAGAGTAACGTAGCGAATGGTTGGAGTTGTGTCCCTGCAAAAAGCACTGCTTGTACAGAAACTGTTCAAAATATACATGCCTTTCCAAATCTCAAAAATTCAAAATACTCCATCTCGATGTCAAACTAGGGAACTTTGCGACAAAATAAGTTCAACAAAATACATTTCTGACCATTTTAAAATTTGGAAAAGTTGTGAGTCTTGATCATTCGAAAGTAGACGTTTTAATGGAATTACTCTCACATGAATGTCAACTTGCAGCCCAGACCAAACAATTGTGTGAATTTCAGCTAAGAAGATCGACTTATTTTTGAAGAATGCCAGCAGGAAAGTAAATGATTACAACTAAATGATGAGGAGCTTCCAACGTCGATCCTCTTAGTCTTTGCAATCATCCCTTCTCCAATAATCGGTTGATTGATTATTTCTTGTTTCCGGGCGTGTCAACGACGATGGTCATTAGTCCAGTAAATGTAGTGCATGTTTTATAACGATATGTGGCAGTGTTCTCCATCTGTTGGATGGTGAGATCCGTTGCCCAACTACACGTCGGCTTGTGGGAATATTCCGTATGCAGGTAATTTCCACCAACGGGGCAGCGCCCCAGGTGGGACAAGCTCTAAGCTTCTGACATGTGTGGTTGTGTAGTGCATGTAAGTGTGAGGGTGTAAGTAAAAGAGTGAAGATGGATAAGGAAGAAGAAGGAAAGATAGCATGCAGTCCGTTGCCCGTTTGTTAGGGTACTGCTCCGGCATTCACCTGGTATTGATCGGAGAAATCATGGAAAACTACCGATCAGTGCAGCTGCTAGAATTCTCCTCCACACAGCGGCTAATTTCGATCTAGCTAGTGACAAAAATCCTCGTACCCTAAGACCTCCGAATCAGAGGCACTAGCGACATCAGTTGATGCCTTGAGCCGCCAACTCAGCTGGTCAGTTACTGGATCTATCAGCAGCCATCGCACCAAAATTATCATCAATCTGATTTCTATTAATACACCTTGTTTGTATTACGTCTTTTCTTCTTGCTAACGTCCCTGCACGTACGTTATCGGGTTTTTGGCTTGCCTTACGCCAGAGGGAAAGTTGTTGAGGTGGAGATAGCAACTCGAGATCGTGGGTCGTCCGAAGCACTCCAGCGCCCGCTGCGGTCCACTTGGCCTTGCTCCAAAGAGTAAAGAGCTCGTCGCCTGAGGAAGGACAATGGCCTGTCTGCGCAGGGTTGGTTTAACATTGTGGCACGTGCCTCGGGCCTCGCGCTGATTAAACGCAGTGTTTCATTGGGCTGTGGCGTCTTCGCGGGCGTGTGACGTTCAGAGGTGCTGAGCGAGATAAAATGATAACTATAAATGATTTCTATGATTTTGCGTATTTGTTTCGTTGCTTCAGGGTGTGGCTAAATGAAATTTCTTGACATTTGGTTAGAATATGATACTATATAGATTAATATGTCAGTGCTTATTTGTGCATATTTGGCCGATTCTTCCTATTGGTGCATATTACTGTGGGCACATATTTTGTGTATTTCGTTAAAATAGAGACGTATCTCTAAAAAGTTTCATCTTTTCATAGAATCTATTTATTTGTGAGAGTTCAGTGGTTAGAAAGGGCTAGTCATAATTTGCGTTTTTTCTGCTTTTCTACATAGAAGATGAAATACGTGCGCAAACGTAGGCTATTTCTTGATATATTTTTTAAACCAAGCAGAAAAGTAAAAGAAGACATACAATGTACTTCACTAGGGTGCATATTTATTTCAATTATTTCGCCCGAGAAGTAAGCTAGGTTATATTATGTTTGCACAAAAATATATCTTTTCATTCCAAGCACGCTTCTCGTGAATTTTATCAAGAAATGTTTCTACAAGAAATGAAATATTGTTAATTTTAATTGCACATGCGTATTTCAGTATATTTAGGTCATAAATGCATATTCAAGAGCTTATTTAAGAATTTTTAAGTTATAAATGCATATTTCAAGATTTTTAGGGCATAAAAATCCTCACCCTAATGACGTTTGATTTACTTAACTTACATGAAAGTATACATTTATTTCATTAAATTGAATTCTACTACGCAGGTTTAGGCAAGTACATTCCTTTCAAAGTATCAATCCTCATTCTGAAATAGCGCGCAGATGCACAAATGATCCGCAACACGAACTACGCATGCGCAGAAGATAAATAGTTCTGTCCATTGATGTAATGCTTCTCATTACAAAACTGCCAATTGACTGAACAAGGCCTCCATTGATAACTATTTAAATTTTGGGGTCTCCTGATAACTACAGTAAAGCGGTCTTAATTGCCCGAAATCAGAACTTCCTAGCGCGTCACCCCACCGAGATGACAAAAAAACGATAAGCATTTGTGTGAAGTATCAAGCTTACGAATACACCTACACTACGCAGATGTTCATTTAATCCGCTCCGCTTTGTCAACGAAAAATTCCCGAGGACTCAAGACCAAATTCCGTGCTGGTCACTTTTTGAACATAAGGGCACAAAGAGTTGTAGAAAGTCAAACAATTGTGGTATATTTGTGAACTAGTTAAACAGACATTGTCAATATTTATCTATTAGTCAATACGGTTCTGTATTTGTAAAATAAGGAAAAAAACAGATGTACTGATAAGCAGTGAACTTGATAACACGTAACAATTTATTTTGGTAGATATCATTTGGTAAAGTTTGCGAACAGATTTTTTCGTGAAGTCCTTCAACTTCACGATTAGAGCTGCAAGTCTGTTCGATAGAGATTCCACGATCTCCCAGTTGGCCTTTCTATAATTTCACTACGCTTGCTTCATAGGACTGCTATTGTTAGCTACACTTGCTTTATAGGACTGCTCTGCTATTGTTGTTTACTTCTGTTTGATTTTCCTTTATCAACTTCGATTTATCATTTTTGATTCAACAACTTTGTTTTATACAAATCTATAAAATATGTTTGAACAATAATTAAAATGTATCACCCTAAAAGCTCAAAATACAAAAATAATATAAGTATTTTTACATATAAGTCAATGCATGTGTATAGGGAGACATCTCAGAAATTCCATGCAGTCGAAGGCTTCCGCAGTCAGTCATGTGAATGCTCCCGGCTCTCTGGGTGGCGCGGCGTCGAGGGCAGGGATGCCGACGTTTTTGATAGTATGATCTTAATTATAAAGTATTAATTTTAATGAATATATTCGTCTATTATAACTTATTTATTAGTTATAGTATAATTACCTTAATAAAAAACAGACGTATTGTGATTTTATAACAATTTATTGATTGTTGTACATAACGTTTCGATCTTGTTTGGGTTCTTTTTCAAAATCAATTGTCCAGAGTTCAGTTCGTTGACATTCTAAGCGTTTTAACAAAAATTGTCACAATGGTGTAAAAAAGGGCGTGTCACTTCATAAAATGCATCTGGACAACCTACTCTGGACAATAGCTTTTGAAAATCACAATACGTCTGTTTTTTATTGAGGTAATTATAGTATAACTAATATATAAGTTATAATAGACGAATATATTCATTAAAATTAATACTTTATAATTAAGATCATACCATCAAAAATTAAACTATAACTGATATAAAGTATTGAACTGTGACACTGTCAAATTATGTTTTGCTGCGCCCGAATGTAATCTTAGAATTTAATAAATTGGCTTTAAAACATCGATGGTTTTTGGCTGATGTATTAATAATATTGATGTTTTAATTTTGAATAATGATTTTTGGAAACCGCCGTTTAGTCATCGCCAGGGCCTGATTTCTGGCGGAACGCGACGGAACGGCGTTCCGGCACCTCGGGAACAAAATAGGGAGAAAAAACATTCAAAAAGCAGAGGGCAGACATTTCGCTTTTCAGTTTGACCAACTTTCGTTAACTCAAATTAAATAATTTTCCCTTAATTGTATCAGTTCCGCTAATGTAATAAAATTATTAGTATTAAACGATAAAATATGTTTATAAACTCTACTTTTTTATTTCCTATTTTTATTATTATTATTTATTATTATTATTATTATTATTATTATTATTATATTCACAAAGATCCAAAACTACCACTGTTGTTAATTGCCATTAAGTTTGATGTATACTACTATTAAATTATTTTACAAATATGTAACTATTTCTATTAAATTAATATTAATTTGGGGTCATTCTGGGATCGTACATTTTATAAATCAGACCCTGGTTATCGATGTATCGAGCAATGCTGGCGGTCATGCGACATCTAGCTACACGACCGAGAAAGACGCGAAATGCTGTGAGATATCCCATCGTGAAGACAGGCCCTCACGCGCCAAGAAATCAAAACCCAAGTGTATACTGCGATTTTTCTAACTTTGCCCCTTAAGACCCGTCTTCACGATGGAATATGTCACGGTATTTCGCGACGTTCTCAGTTGTGCCGCCAGGTATCACATGATCGCGACCGTATCAAGCAGTGCTTGCGATCATACGAATTCTAGCGGGACGACGGAGAGAGACTCGAAACGCCGTGTGATATTTCAAGGTGGTCCTAGCGGCTTGAGGGGCAGAGTTGGAAAAATCACACTATAGTGGAGTGGTCGCCTTGTGTAGGAGGCAGTGGCCCCGCGGTCTCTTAACCCTGCAGCGCGGCACGGCGCGGCGCGGCGCAGCGCTTCCACGAAGGCTTTCCGAAGGCGACCTCCTTCGCCTCTCCCCTCCCCCCGCGCCGCAGGCCGATAACGCGTCCTTCAGATAAGACCCCGCGGCCGGCGCGGCACAGCCTTCGACCGACGCGCCGCGCCGCGCCGCGCCGCGCCGCGCCCCGGCGACCGGCCATCGCCCCGACCGACACGCCGCGCGACGCGACGCGACGCGGGGAAGCCTACGGTGCACAGCAGTCCTCCACGTTTGGCCCCCACCAACCACCACTGGTGACGTCACGATTGCAGGCGCGAGGGGATTTCGAAATGCTACTTCTGTGCACGAAACTGTGCGTACGAGCTGGCTCGCGCTCACCGGCTGGATGGCACGCGACTGGCTGCTGAGCAACGCAGCGGCGGCGTGGGGGGAGGGGGTTACGTTAAGGAATGGAGCAAAGAGCGAGTTTTTTTCCCTCAACTATAAAAGCGCCAGTAGATAAATTGGAGCGATTTCGTGTTATCTTAACGAATTGTTTGGATTAAGAATATAATCTTCTTTTTTTGGCGACGAAGTGGATTCAAGTGGTTAAGCGAATCGAGTAATTTCCGCGAAATGCTAAAGTCCATTAAAATTGACAATAACAGCTTTGCCTACGATGATTGTACATGAGAATAAATGATAAAAAAAACATCTATTTATTTATATACTCTAACAACCAAATCAATAGCTTAAAAAAATGCCACAATATAGCATTCACTTCTACCACATCCTTCTTTATGGCGATATTCGCCCAAAGAAAGACAGAACGAAATTAAAGCGAATACGCTAAACGTGTTTCGCGAAAAAAGTCAATTTTTCTCTTGATTATTATTAACAATTGTTATATCGACTGATCAGCACAATAAAATAATAATAATAATAATAATAATAATAATAATAATAATAATAATAATAATAATACACAGCGGAAAAGGAAGCAGTAGAAACAAGAAGTATTCAGATTAACAGGGATATTTTTCAAGGAGATTCCCTATCCCCTCTGCTGTTTTGCATTACTTTGATCTCACTATTGATTCAACCCAAATGTATGAATCACTCTTGTTACACTACAACGACCAACTTGGCAGATATGCGAAAGATAATGTGATCGTGCTGTCTGAATTACGATCGAGAGCTGCACCTGGCACTGAGATCGCAATGCGAGCGTCCCGCACGCGACCACTGGCTGGCGAGCGCTCGCGCTGACCCCAGCGCGCGCTTCTTCAATGACAAAATTCTTTTATTTTTACTGACACGTTATCGTAAGAAGTGTAGCTTGACTAAGCTTTATTAACTAATCGCATCTTCATTACCTTCAAGTATTCCTTACGACAATTATAATTTTTAAATTGCAATATTATAACTTCATATCCCATATGAAGGTAACATTCAAGGCCATTGGATGTTGGCAAATTTTGAAGGCGAGTATAACATTATCAGCTACTACATTCATTGGTAAGTCCAATGCCAGATACTGTAAGAAAATATTTGAACAAAGTTACGTATGAACGAAATAAAGTATGAAAGAAATTTTCTACACATGAAGATACTTTTAAAATAGTTTACAGCGTCGGCGACGCCACATTCAGCTAGTTGCTTGCAATTGCCTTCCATACGGAGCTCGATATACGCTGCACAACTTACCTGGACCGAGAGAATCATTGTTACTTGGGAAATGTGAAAATGGTTAAATGATGTTACAGGTTCTCTTACGGAGGGAATTTATTTTTTTATTTAGCTTATGGTAATTACACATGGCTCACAGTACAATAGTTACAATATCAACACAACTCAAAATCAAACTATCACCAAAAATTGTTATATCGACTGACCAGCATAATAAAATAATAATAATGAGAAAAGAAACTTCAAGCACCCACAAGTCCAGTTTAAATGTCGACGGAGGGAATGTTACGGAGGGAATAATGAGAGGGATTCACAGGAGAGAAATATGAAATGACAAACCGAGTCAATTTAAAATCTATTGCCATCCTCGGCGTGGTCGATTTTATTATTATTAGGGTTTAAGGACGCTTCAACTTCTAGGATTTTTGGTGCTCAAGGTTACATGCATCTATAAAGGAAAATCCAAAATTTGTTAAAGAGTAGATCTACAAAAGTGTCTACACATTATAAGAAAATTTCACCCATCTGTTCTCATGTGATACGGGATGGGTCCGATTTTCTTATGATGTGCCCTAACTAATTTTGTAGATATATTTAATACAACTAATTCAAAATATTAGGATCATTTTTATATTCTTAAATTAGCAATTGTAACACGGTATTATTCTGTTTGTACTTGGTAGGTGAAATCTCTTCTTTCGATCGATTCGGCACACTTCCAGTAATTTTTTTGTTTGAACTGTTTGTAGACGTCCATTCTTCCGCCAATCTCGTCGTCAATTTCTCTCCCGTGAAAAAAAAAGGTTTTGTAATAGAGCTTTTCGCTTACACCACAAATGCTTGATTGAGTTCAGGTTGGGAGGCTGCGGAGGTGTTTCCAAGACCTTGGGGCAGTTTTAGGGAAGTCAAATTACGTACATTGTAGGTTTTAAGGTTCATCCTGATAAAATTTGAAGGTATTCTGTATTTCAAGATTACCCGCTCTTTGGTGCAAATATTCCTGCGGAGATAATCTTTCATCATCGTTTCTTCTACAAAACGAAGATATGCATCCCCACACCGTGATACTGCACCCGCCGTACTTCAGTCTGCCGCAGATTTCGTATTTTCAAGTGCTTGTTGACCTTGTGCCATTCCTATCATGAGAAAAGGCTCATCAGTTCTAGTCTATTGGGGATCGAAAAATTCTCTTGGTAGCTTTCTTTTTAATCTTTTGCGATGAGGATTCTGCTTACCTAAATGAAAGCGAATAGATGAAGAGATCTTTAATATTTTAGAATAGAATTTTGAGTCCAGCCTTCTTGTTGTTCTAGTCATTGTCAAGGAGAACGCCAAGTGTAAATTGAACCTAAGATTTTTATAAATGCTGTAGCTACTTAAATCGCTTTACCATGGGAATAGTAAATATGCACCTAGTCTTTGACACCGATGAAATGAACTTACATGTGTAGTAAATACTTCAATATTGTATTTTATTGTATTCGATAATAATGATTTATCTAATTATGTTTGATTAATAATTTGATTTGTCGAAACCGTATTATTTTATTTTCAAAATTGTGCATAAGTCTAAGAGGTAAAATGTGCAAGTTAGGGTCATACACAGTCCATTGAATGGTATTTCTCGCAGATCTCTGGGATTAAACTAGATATATTGAGTGGTATTAAACTAGAAGTAGAAGAAAACTTAATAGGAATTAAAATAGAAATGTCTTTTCACAATCCTGAAAATTATCTCAAGAGACTTACGTATAAAACCTATTTCTTAATGAGAAGGACGACAAACAGGATGTCGTTAGAGTCATTATAAAATACTTGTTGTGCTTGTCTACACCTTATGACATCTACAAACATCGCTTAACCAGTTACACAATATTCATAAAGTTTCGGCCTTTCGCTTGGCCAAGCGAAAACACAATGACAAAAGCGCCTGTCTCTTTCACGCTGCCAACATGTATGTCACCTAACACTTCGCAATGCACGAGTTCAGCCTAACCTAACCTAACAGTATCTTCATGAGCTCTTCGCCGAGCTGACAAGGAGACAAAAGCCTTCCACTCCTGATGGAGCCCACTCAAAGAAAAAAAGAGAACATCGTGTTTCCTTCTTTCATTCTGCACAACAAAGGAGACACAAAAGTCCCGCCGCAAACACTCAGAGCAACGAGTAGTAGGTGGCCGTGACGGCTTGTCAACCTCTTTGGCTCACTCGCCTCTGCGCCGAGGGCGACGCAAAGGCTAAGCTGCCGCCTTACGACGCGGGCCGGTTCCTTTTGTCGCCCCGAGGCAGCGTTGCCAACCCATCAAGAACAGCTTTGGGGAACACTAACTCAACAAAGAGATCAGTAGAATCACCATCATCATCCTAAAGGCCAAAAAGCGCCTTGTCGCTGCCGCCATGACATTCTGTCCTCCGCTGTCCTTTTCATTTCTGCGTAATTTCTGAAGTGTAGTTCGGTTTGAAGTTGTTCTAAAATTTTCATTCTAGGATAAAACATACTTATTTCTATCAAATATATTATCCAATTATGACTCGTAAATGGTTTGTCGTCTCCTGTCGAAATGTCCCTTGTTTTTTGTTCATTGATGGTGGGAAAGTATGGAAAGTTATAGCTGACGAAACAAACTGCAAATCACTTGGAAAAGTAAATGAAATAAACAATTTTTCACAAAGCTTTGGCTCCATTTGGCTTTATTATCCAATTATGACTCGTAAATGGTTTGTCGTCTCCTGTCGAAATGTCCCTTGTTTTTTGTTCATTGATGGTGGGAAAGTATGGAAAGTTATAGCTGACGAAACAAACTGCAAATCACTTGGAAAAGTAAATGAAATAAACAATTTTTCACAAAGCTTTGGCTCTTCAAAGTTCCGTTTGAACAATACTGCTCCACCGTCAGATAAGATAAATACAGTTCATTCGTAAAGGCGAGCGGTGAGCTATGGGTTTCTTCTGAGAGCTGCCCAGTTCATATTTTTTCATGCCATTCCACATCGTCCTGATGATAGTGAGGTTAGGGAGTAATTTGCATTTTTTTTCGTCAACTAAACTTTGCATATGAACTACATGTGAAATGTTGGAAAAAAGACGGGTTTCAGCATGACACAACAGAACGTTCCCTTGTCAGGTTCCCATACTCCAAGTCAGAAGTAACCTTGCATCAGCACCCTGCCTGCACGGATTGAATAAACATAAGAAGCCTCGTAGGAGACATCTCGAGGTGTCTTCGCGTCGTAGGCATAATTCTCCGTAAGAACAATTCTGCTCTCGCGTCGCAGCCTAAACGCAAGTGAGGAACATCCTTAGAGGTGAAAAACTTGCACTTCAAGCGCTGTTGTACACTTGTCTTTCTTGGTGAAAAGCGTTTCACATATTAGACACCGTGCTTGAGTGTTCTAACAGCGTAGTTATATCGTATTATGAATTTTAACATATATAAATGTTCATGAGTTTATACATTTCTATCGTTTTCTAGATCTTAACTATGAAATAACTCTTTGAGAATAACCGCTTCCAACAATTCCAGTGGTTCATATTATGAATAAAACCATATTGACGCGCTAATCTACTAATACCACTGAATACCAGTGCCAGCCACTGGACCCTTAAGATCGAAAGTAGTAATGATGTCTGCATCTCTACGAACTCACAATATCTTTTCTTCCCTCAAATCAAAATTTTCTGAAAGTTACTAGAGTTTGCCTAGCCCAAAGCAAATAGAAATCGTGAGAAATAAAATCAATTATGAGCCAACAATATAAACTGACTATGCAATCGCGCATCTATGCTTTGGAAACATACTTATCATTGCCCAATATTTGCAGAAAACAGTAAGAAACCATTTAGCACTTATAGAAGCCGAGATGGGCCAATGGGTTACCTCGGCGTACAAAGATATCAAAAGTCTTTTATTTAATTTTTTACCGGCTTAGATGGCTCAGGGCATGAATTGACGTCACTATAGAGATTCTACCGTTCGAGTCCAGGCTGGGGCAGGATGTTCGACGTTAGCTGTATAGCTGGATCGAGTTTAGCTGCTGTCTGGAAGAGAATTCTAGCGGCCGGCTGCTCTGATCGGTAATTTTCCGAGGTTTCTCCGATCAATACCAGGCGAATGCCGGAGTAGTACCCTAACCAACGGGCCACGAACCGCGCGCGATCTTTCCTTGCTCTTCGTTGTCCTATCATCACCCCTTACTTACACATACTTACACTAACATGCACCACACTACCACACATGGCCGAGAGACCGGTCGGGAGCTGAGAGCTTGTCCCGGCTCGGGTGGTGCCCCGTTGATGGGAGATACCTGGTTGGGAAGACCCCGCTAGACGACGGACAGATTGGCGTTGGATCTCGCCATCTAGCGCATCTAGCGGGGGAAAAGCACCGTCATCTCAAGCCATAAAAATATGCACTACACTTAAGAGACTTATGCCGGCAGTTGACGCGCCAATCCCTAACCAATCTCTTTCCTTTGACGAATTTGTCGAGACGGCTCATGCGAATTGTCGCTTCGGGGGATCACACAAGCCACACTTCGCAAGCGATGGAACACTGTACATTTATCAATGGAAAAACAACGGGCATTGCCTGTACACCGTGCAGAACCTCACGCTATAAGCATTCGCGGAAGTTTCCGAAATTCCAAGACTTCCAACGGGGCAATTATCGCTTGCATACAGCAAGTGTGTCTCAAAATTACCTTCAAAACATTGCCGTAATTCCCAGAACGGTACTATACGAAGCCATCGAACACACGTAGGATATCCTGCGATGTAACTTGAACAGCCTAGGAGATTGCATTTTCTAGATCTATACCAGTAAACTAAATGAACATTCATCCAATTCCGACAACTCTGATTACCGGATTCCTTCAATTACTGGGTGAGAGAGGGTTTTCTGTTTTTTTATGAATTAAATTATATTAGAAAATTCAAGTAAATGATCTGGAAGAATTTTACTTTACCCTAAAGTAGACTTTAACTTCCAATTTGGGGAAAATAAATTAGAAAAATATCCGAAAATAAATTAAACTCACTTACTATTAAAAATATGTAAGGTATCGACTCATCAATTAAATACTAACATCCAGTCCTATATACCATCACACAATTATCAAATTGTAAGGATTTTTTTTTTTGAGGAACACATTTTTATGAAGAGTAAGCACTGAAATTAATTATTTAATTTCCCCAGCAAAATCATGCGTACCAAATGTCGATCATTTCATTTGCTTTCGTTCGAAGATTCGCAATTGTCTCTTTGGAATACGTGAGAGAGATTGTTGGTGCTGCTGTTCACCGACGGCAAACTACGCGTTCTAGAAGCGGTCTGAAAAATTATTCATTTACACACAATGCAGAAGCGCAACGTACTGAAATACTAATTACTGATTCAAATAGCACGGGAATTGATATCGTATAATCATTCGATATGAAATAAAATGTCCTGTCTGTTTCCAAGCATGTGATTGTTACATATTGAAAGTCCAACAGTCTGCATGTGGACCAAGTAAGGGGGCCACAGTAAATATCTTCGCAATGTTTCGAGGTAACAGGTCGTGGTGTGAGCCAAGTTGTTGTAGATGATTGGAAAAATAATATATTTTGTTTTTTAGTTGGTATCTTTTTAATTTTTGAGAAAATAACACAAATTTTAATTTTTAAACGCATCCACTATAACTTTTTCTACCTCCATTCGAAAGTACTTGAAGAGTGGTATACAAGAGTTACGTAGGCTTCCACGGCCAGTGTCTGTATTTCTGTACGCTCTGAGAAAGGCCACAACATGTTGACCGAAACGTCAGCCACCACGACAAAGACGCGGCTTGTCCCGGATAGCCCAGCCAACACAGTCAAATACAATGTTATATGTACTGATAATATTCGAAAAAAAACTAGAAAAAATGCTTTCTACATTTCCTCAGAAGCCATATTTTCCTCCCTTCTCGAAACAGATTTCCGGATGGCGAAAATAGTCCGTCCTTCGCTGAAGCTCCGCTCCTTAGACAGAAACTGAAATTGAAACTTCAAGTTTTTAATATTTAATATAATCAGTTATAACTGAGTCGAAACATTTATTTGTATTGCTTTCTGGAATTACTTCTACATACGTTCATTTGTTTCTATATTGTCTTGTAGCAACGCAAACTAATTCTTCGGGTAGCAAGGTTATAAAAGTTGCATTCCTATTTCACAAAAGAATGAATTCATTCCATTGTGAAATAGGAATTAATAGAAATATTTAATCGATGAACAACAGGAAGCGAACGAATTCACATTTTACATTGACTCACTACTATGCATTAGAATGTAACTCTGGTGTTTGGTTAGCTAAATTATTACTTTATCGCATTGTTAGTTCTCAAGACTTTTTAGTTTTTGATGGAAGGTGCGTTTGACCTTGCCTGCGCTCAGGTTTCAACTTTCTGCCTCTTCGTGCGTCTTTCTGCCTCTGCTTTCCCGTGTCAACAGCTGAGCGTGCGTATGTAATCCTTAGGTGGAGACTGCCTACACAGTGTGACTAAGATTACATTTATTTGGCAACTTAAAATTATATTATTTGTTACAAATTTATTAGGATAATTGTAGATTTTGGCATGCACTCCAAGGGTAAGATACTGCCCGTTTCTAATTTTAATGGCAGTGACACGGGAGATGGATGTAAATGAAGTGATTTCAGAAGAAAATAGATGATTCATCAAAGACCCTAAGACAATGTTGTCAAGGTCGATGCTACGAGCGGGAGTTCGTGGCACGAGTGCCACGAAAAAAATCGTCTCTCCACGCAGTTCATTACACCGCCACCAGAGACGCCACCCCTATTGTACAATTGCGGGGTAACTAATAGTTTCCTTGCCCGACGCTAGTTGCGCAGAGACGTTCATGGCATGCTAAGGTGCCGCGACGCGTGCCACTGCCACCAGTAGAAGACCTTGACACCACTGCTCTAAGATGAAACTTAGAATACGACTACGTAATCATTGAATGATCTGAAACCCAATTTACATTCAAACACACACGAGTGAGTCCAATAAGCTGTGATTTGTTTGGCTTTGTTATCTGAATCGAGTGGTCAACAAATGCATTCTATGGTGGAATAGAAACAAAAATATTATTCTCGTGCTATCCGTGAGAAACTAACCAGTAATTCGTTTTTAATGCTTGAAGTCAATACAGAAACAGAAGCATATGTAAGTACGAGATTGCCTTCCGGAAAACGGGTGCGGGAAGGCGCGGAATACGTAGCTCGACGAATTGTAGAATTCATTTTCCTGCAATCCTTTACAAATATTGCATTAACAGTACTTCTATCAGGGCTGTCCACCTGGCGCCCCCGGGCCGCATGCGGCCCGCGATGTCTTTTATTGTGGCCCGCGAATGGCAAGTCAATACCGAAAGTCCCTCGCATTTATTTATTTATTTGTCAAAAAACAGTAAAAACTGTATATGACGTGTGGGGAAAGAAATTTATCTGCGCACATTTTCTTGAGGGCCAGAAAAAAAACCAAAAATGAATTTAGAAAATAATTATTTTGCAAACATAAAAATATTTGGAAAATGTTTGTTCCCGAGTTATAGAAAATCAATTTTAACTGTAAATGAACTACAAGCAAAAGGCGTGCTCAACAAAACGTGCGCACAGTGAAGCTACATTTACGTCCAGAAGCAAAACAAGGGGCCATCTCAGCATTTGCTCAATGGATCAGGGAAACTGGACAAAAACCTAATCGAGATGGGGGTCATTGACCCCATTTAGCATCTGGCATCTACGTCGGGCGAGAACACGACGCGAATACTGCACAGGTCTTTTAGGGTCAACACCCCCTTCGTATAAAAGTAGAATAAGTTTTTAATTTTTATAGTGCTTTCACAAATTCAAAATCGTTCCAATGAATTTCACTGCTTTATGCATGGTATGGTCTGATATCATGTATGGTTCCATCCCCCCTGTTTGAGAGCATTTGAACAAATTGCTGTTATCAAGATATAGTGTCATTTGTCCCTTTCGACTAAACTGGATATTCTTCGAATCAGTAATAGCAGCTGCGTCGAATGTATAATGGAGGAAGGGGAAACCAGACGTTCGCCACAGCTGTTTGTAACCAGACCCCGCTAGTACGAAAAGTGTATCTTGATAATACCTCAAAACTTGGGATACCTTTAGAAATTACTTCATCTCTGATTTTTGCTGAAATAGTTGTACTGTCAGAGACAGGACAATATATTTGCCTTCTTGTTACTGTCGTTGAAAACGAATTTCCATCTGATTTGAAGGGATTTTAAATGTAAGACGGTCAACGCATTGCGCAATTGAACTAATGGTGTTCAAACAGCACTTACTTTCCCCGTCGTATTTTCACGCAAAATTACTCGAAAAGTACTCATATTGTCGAAAAATTATACACGACCTTATTTTAAAATCTATCTTTATGGAACGGATTTCATTAAGGGAAAAATATCTATTTTTAATATTTTAGTTGTTCGAAAACGCCGAAAAAATGTTGAACTTTTGCAATGTTCACAAAATTAGGGTTATTAAGGAACATGAGATCTGCATCATTCTCTTAAATGTCCTTCACACTATCCAATCACAATATTTAATCAAAAACGATGCTGCTTTTTTTTTAAGTTTGGAAAATGTCCCAGAGGCTTCTTGTAAAATACCTCCCAAAATTAAAATATCTGTTTCAAATTCAAAGAATCGCGACATCAGTCAGATCGATTAAGGAATATCATTTTGAAGAAAATCGGCCAAACGGTTTAGCAGCTAGCGTTGTTCACAGACGGACGGACGGACAGACAGACACGGACGGGATGGACTGAGAGAGAGACAAAGTAAAAAGAAGAGCACATATTAATCGTGATGTAGAAACCAGCCGTCCTGATGTCTAAAGTCATGATCATCCTCTTCAATTTACGGAAAAAATATAACAACGCTTCCTAACATATGCCAATGGACGAAGAATTGCTCTACTTTTCAATATCCGTGATTCACTTCACTCTCGCTATTTTCGCTATTCATTTCGGTCTATGTTATCACTATCAATTCATTCAATAAGTCGTAAATTCTCAAAGTTATTATTAAATACGACGTTAATTTCTTATCACATGAATAACGGAATCTATTCCAGATACCGTACAACTAATGATAAACAGATAAATCATAAATAAGACGGAATTTATTGTAGTGCGGTTTGGTATTCTTTCTCATTTCAGTTTGCTGAATGGCCTGATGACTTCTCCGAAGAGCAGGTGACGAAGTTCAATGAAATGATAAATTAAATTATTTAAGATGACACGTGGTTCTCGTTTGTTGGACGTCTGGTACCTTATCTACAATATGGCAGGTGGTCAAGAGCTCTCTAGTGCAATTAATGCGTGAAATGATAAGCCCACTGAAAATGACGTGGGTATCATGATGTTTTGTTCCAATGAAAAATGCTATTCCTGCGAAAAGTTCTGACCAACTTTAAATAACTTCAATTATTTGTACACAATGTATGTGTATATTTTTTTACTTTCTTGTACACGTACGTATTTACAGAGTAATATACATAGTACAGAGAAAGGTATGTAATGCTGCGCGCAAAAACGGCGGATTTTCGGCAGAAAAAAATTCATTGCCGGGCCCTGATAGCGAAGAAGTGGATAAATCCAGTTGCTAAATGAAGAAAAAAATCCTCCAACACGTGCGAAGATGATTACTTGATGCGAATGAACGAACAGAAAACACACTCATTAGGGAAACGCGAGATTGCTCTATACACAGATGTCTCAAAATAAATGTTATAAACTTCTAGACTTGTATCAAAGATGATCACTTTTTGCCAATGAATATGTGATGGGAAATTGCATGTTACAAAGTTATATGCGTTTGTACACGTGACATTTGCCCCTGATTGATAGGGAACCTCGTATGCTCAAATTTTTGGTAGGTACCTGAAATATACTTCAATGCGTCAAATTGTGACATTCCGTACATCTGTCCGAAAAGAGTGTCGTTAAATCAGAGGAAAAATTTAAGGTAAATTCATTTTACCATTACGCCACAATCTACTTCTTGACAATTCTTGTATTTTTAAAATACGTGTACCTTAAGGGCCAAGTGAAAATTGACAAAACGTGTTGCGAGTACATTTATCCTCGTAGTTTACCGAACTAAAGGACATGAATACGCTTCAGTGTCAGATTTTTAAGAAAAAAATGCCACAATATTGGCAATCTGGTACACTCCCTGACGTACTCTCAAAGCCACCTTGACTGACATGCAGTCTAGCTGCTAACGATATTGTTTAGCTTGCAGTTATCTGTGACGCGCCCGCGGCCTACCTTTCAAGGAACTCGTGGCTGAAGGCAACAGCCCTGTCACGATGCAACGGACCTCTGTTTATCGCCAGCTTTTCCTGATAAATAGCGGAAGACACCGTGCGTATTTCTCAGTCTGGGAAGGGGCGTCCTTGCAACTGAATTGTTAGTAATCTCGCTGGTTGACGAAAGGCTTATCCTTGCGACCTATTTCTCGTTTTTTCTGTGTGGTGAGCATGGAAAATAAGAGAAAAGTGTGGCCGTGCTCTTGGAACTTCGCTTTTGTGGTCAGCGCACGCGAAACATTTTTTCAACTCTTCAGCCAAGTACATAAGAGTTTCAGAATACAGAAAAAAATCCATAAGAGTTTCAGAACTTTAAAAGGTTTTATATACTGAGGCGCTTTATTGGTGTAGCTTCATTTTGGAAGTTAATATGGATTCCTTACCTCCATTTTGCTCAAAGAGTGTAGGTTTCTCGTCCCAAAAATGACATTTTTCTCTGTTTTTGGTGGTTGTTTCAAATGTATGGTTGGCTTTAAAAATAGGGGGCGTACTTAGAAAATAATGAGAGGTATCACCAGGATATCTATATTTTGAGAGGTTCTACCAGGGATACCAAACACATGATTTTGTAACTAATTGTTTTTGTTTGTCGTGAAAAGACCATGAAGTCTGTGAGATGTATGGAGAAAAATATAATCTGCTCACATTTTATTGAGCTTCAGAATTCGTGCTCCAGTCTTCATGATAATTTATTTGGAATAAAAGTGGCAATAAGCTTGGATGACATTAATTAAAAATAGAAATATTTGCTCCTGTGTGATATAAAACGATTTGTATCGGCAAACGAATTGCAGATTTGATTTCTTAGAATTGCTCTCAGATCGCCAATGTCGGTCATTATGCACTGTAAGCTAACAGATACTTTATGAAATGCTAATAATTAAAAAAGTGTATTGGTTTTCTTTTAAACTTTCTCCCATTGGTTTCTTACAATTAGTACGCCTATTTTGATGTTGCAGAAAATCACAAGTGGGCTAAAATTTGTGGAGTTACCTGTCTTGTTAACCAGTTAGAATTTTTTTATAAAAGGGAATATACATTTTTGAGTAAATGAAAAATAGAAATGTAATTTACCAGAATAAATGTATTTTTCTGTACAGCTAGACAATTGAAATTATCAAAAAGACACTGATTATTACAATCTCCTCTTTTGAAAATGGGCTCCTTTATGCCTTTTTGTCTAAAAATTTTAAAAGAGTAATAAAAAAAGCGGAAAATCTTCTTCCAGAAACCCTTATCGCAAAATTAATACTATTTCGGGAGTTCTTTTTATTTAATTGTACATCCAAATTACAGAAAAATACTGGCATGATCCCAGGACATACTAAAGTTGAAATTCTGTCGAGTGATGTTCTTAATTCTTCTGATAGTAAAATGTGTTGTTCTTCCCCATCTTCCAGAGCACACACCAGTATACAATCCATCAATTCTCATAGGACATACTCAGGGTTGGGCAGTATTTAAATACTTGTATTTGAAAGACATATTTTAAATACATTTTGTATTTGAAAAACTGCATTTTTGAGTTTTTTGAACATGTATTTTTGAGATGTATTTAAATACATAAAATAGGTGTATTTAAAAAAAGAAATACTTAAAAAGTTTTAAATACAGATGAAGAAAATAGCTTTTTGTTTGATTTCTATAATGAATGTACCTCATCGAAACAAAAATAAAAGCTCATTTCAGCTGTCGAATTTAAATTCATTTTAATTCTCTTGATTTTTAAATAATAAACTTAAATCATTAAAAATGCTGGGCAATTATTCGACAGTAAAAAAATCGTTCATTCGTTATAAGACTAGTTTATGTTCGTCGGTGTCAGTTGAACGACTGTTTTCGTTTGTAAGTTTTATACATTCGTTCTCTAGGGATTTATTACCTGATGATTTGTTTGAAAAATTAGTCGTTTAAAAGGAAATTCCGTTTGAGTTAAGACATATTTTTATATCATTTTATATTTCAAAGTATTTATAATATACATATATTACAGTTAGTTTTGGTTCAGAAATGCGACTGATAATTACTAATTGTGACTGATAGTGACTGATATGTAACTGTTCAGATATGTGACTGATAATTTATCATCAGTCACATATGATGATACGTGACTAATTTATTGTAATTGACAATTACAATATATTGTTTCAATAAAAAAGATATATTACAAAGTTATTATTTTTACTGTATTTTGAGTATTTGAAGTATTTTAAATACGTGTATTTAGCAAGTACGGCAAAGCAAAAAGTATCAAAATATTGGCGAAATATTTCAATACTAAATTTAAAGTATTTTGCTCAACCCTATGCATACATAAGGTAATGAGACCACATAGAACAGGACTCAGTAACATTTTGATTCTGTCTGTCTCTCTCTCTCTCTTGTCTGGTCGGCTACACACACATTTTGCACTCTCCGAAAGTTTAACCACAATAGTAAATTACCTAAAGAACAAAGAGATGGAAACAATAACATGTTTATCGCGGTGAATGATTGACTAAACCAATCTCCACGAACAGGTCTCTCTTATCGAAGCGAGTAATCAATAGTCAAAGGAGAGCAAATACTCGTAGTGAATCATTGCACCCTGGGTTCAGAGGGAACACGGGTGTGTTCCTGATAATGCGACTAAGAGTGCTTGAACTTGGTACATCTCTGCTAGGTGTGAATTTCTGCCGATGTGTTCATCGACACACTTCTTGCCAAAAATATACATCACAAAGGGTTGCCGCCTTCCACAATTTCATCAATAGAAAATGATTCATCCAAGGATAACCGACAAAAGAGAAAGTATAGTTTTTAAATGATTTTTCAATCAGTTCAAACTTTATTTTGCTTAGATATGAAATAACACTTATCTTGTTCACTTTTCTGATAGGATATATCAATTAAAGTGATTTAATAATGAAATTCTGGTACAGAATATTCTATATGATAATTCATATGTTAAATATTTTCCTAAAATTGTTTAATTATAATATTTATAATTAATTGACGATAAAATAAATTTGTAAGTCTCATTTCCAATAACTTTTTTATGGATGTTTACAAAATTGATTTTTCCTTTTTTGCGTTACTCTTACTTCTAGAATGTAAAAATAGTTTTATTAGACATAAGAAACTGACATACAAGCACATAACATGACATACAAGCAATAAAGAAAGAAAGATTAATTTATAAATAGAATTTTTAATTAAATGAAAGCAAAACAACATAAAACACCCATGAGTCCATTGAACGCATTATTTCAACACATGCCCCAATACCCTGTGAAATTAATTCACTACTGTTATCTCGGTATTTTTACTTTTCCTCGCTGGACGAAAGTGTCTGGAATAAAATTATTGGAATCATCTCAACAATACAATGTGTGTCACGCATAACTGTCTGGCTGGTTGTCTGTCTGGATGGACGAATGGACGGACAGATGTGTCGCGTGAGAACCTCAGAGAAGAAGCTTTTCAGCTGAAACTTTGTAAATGCGCCAGGAATAAGATATAGTTGTGCCGTTTTCGACACCATTAAGATGTTTTAAGCTAGGGGGTACTTTATACGCAACCCCTCTGACATTTTTCTCCAAAATGGCTACAATGTTTTAAAGTATTGAAAAAAGTCGAAAAATGAATACTGCAAAGTTCTGGTTTTCCTTAAACCCTATGAAATTTTGAAAATTGCTCAATTTAATTTCGAATCTGTTCTATGTCTCCAATATTAAAGCCAGAGATTTCTTCATCATTGAAATGTACATCTCAATTTTAATCTTAAAGTTATGATCTTTACGAGATACACCAAAAAATGAGTTGTTGAATAATTTCTACACTGTTAGAAATTTCCGCATTACTTTAATGAAATGTACATTAAAGTACTTACCATAAACGTACATTAAATTTAATGTATACATATACATTAAAATGCAAGAGTCCAAGTATTATGGTCATATCTGGGAGAAATGAATGAATGATCTTGATGGAATGGTGATTATTAGGGAGCGCATTTCCACGATTTTGCATGTTTTTCTCTATTGCTTCAAGGCATAGCTAAGAGTAATTTTTTGACAGTTGGTTAGAATTGGATGCTTTGTAGATAAATTTGTTAGTGCATGTTCGGTCGAGTTTTCCTGTTGGGGCATATTAGTGTAATAATGGGAGCATATTGTGCATATTTCTTTAAAATAGAGAAAACGTTTCATGTTTTCATAGAATGTATTTGTGAGCGTTCATTTTTAGGAATGCTTGTCATAATTTTCTTTCGTTTTTCTTTTCTATAGATGATAAATCATTGTGCAAATGTAGGATATTGCTTGATGTATTTTTTAAACCAGGCAAAAAAGTGAAGGAAGGCCTACAATGTAGGTAAAGGTTCACTAAGGTGCATATTTTTCTTCTATTATTTCTCCCGAGAAGTAAGTTAGGTTATATTATGTTTGAATAATTTTTTTTCATTCCAATCATGCTTCTTCTGAATTTTATCAAGAAAGGTTTGTTCTGAAAATGAAATATTGTTAATTTTAATTGCATATTACAGTGCACATTTCAGAATTTTTAGGTTATAAATGCGTATCAAAGTGCATATTTCACAGCTTTTAGGTCCTAAATACATATTTTTAAAAGTATATTTCAAGATGTTTTTAGGGCATAAAAATCCGCTCCCTAGTGATTATGAATGAACGATATGAATGATAAGAGGACGTGGAAACGAGAGAACCTCTATATTAAGTCCACACTGATTTTAACTTACGCATTAAATTTAATGTACAAATATTTTAAGCTATTTTACTGTACAATGTTACATTACATTAAGTTTCATGTTCATTACATTAACCTACATTAAATTTAATGGCATTTCTGACAGCGTAGTGTCACTAAGAAAATATTTCGGTATGCCGCGCATTCCCACTAGTTTTAAAAAAATAAAGACGACTTCTGTCGAGTCAATACTGTTGAAAAACCTAATGTATTCATGTTTCTTGCTAGTCGAATGCAATATCTTAACATCTAAAGTACTATTAATCGCATAGTTATCCTTATATTTTCTTTGTTTCATTTGCACAATATCGTGTTCTTGAAGAAATTTTAAATCTCTCTCTTCGCTGTAACAAACTTCACACGGAGTTGAAAGTGGCCTCTGTCACAAAATTCAACCTGCGCTTTCGAACTCCGGAATGCGTGCACTTGTTTCTGAGGATTCCTGTTCTGCCTGTTGTTCTTCGTTTTCATTCTTCGATCATGCGGCTTGAGGAGTCGATAAGCAATTTGCCTTAAAATCCTATTTTCATTAAACTTGATATCCATTTATCAGATGTGCTTTGTCTTTGTCATTAATTCAAAAGTTAAAGCTTTCGTTTCCTTCGTGTAATCCTTTATGGCGAATGGGAAGAGGCAGTTGTTTTACCATAATGTTAAATTACAGCGCCATCGACATATATTTGTCCAATTGCCAGTTTTACTTTTAATGAGTAAAACTTTCAACTCTAAATGCATAGACAAGAGGTCTTTATCGTAATGTACTCTTAGGAAAGGCAAGAGTGGCATTGAGGCCTGTAAGTGGAGCACTAGAAGATCTTGGCACAGTGAACTTCGCACCGTTTCGTGCCTACTGCAATGAACATTCTTGAGAGACACGGATCAACACCATCAATCATTCGTTACCAAAGTCATCAGCGAAATTTTGCAAAGCGTGAATCAAGATATTGTATAGGCCCATGCCATGGCAAAAGTCCGGAATTTTGCTAATGTCAGGATGGACACATCAGCTGTACGGTTTAAATCACAGCTTACATCATCACAGCTTAAATCATCAGCTTACATCACAGCTTAAATCATACAGCTTAAATCACACATTAGCTGTACGGTGTGGTTAAATCTGCATGAATGACGCTGAACGGATAATTTCGTAGTTCATCCGGCTAATGTTGGTATTAGCCGTTGGGCTCTGGCTGAAGTAAGATAATGATCCGATGTGAGAAGGCTTGTGTGTTTTTGCAAGAACTGTTTGGCAAAAAAGGCGTTGGACATTACCCGTGGCACAGTCTCCGGATTGGTTTACTCTACGTAAATCGCGGAAACCGGAGCCACTTCGCCAACTCCGAAATGCGTAGTCGGAGCTGAGGTATAAGTGAGGTTAGGTTAGGTTAGGTAGCATCGTGTAAATAGGAACTGGCGGCTGACAATTAAACCAATAAGACGTGAAATACTGGCCCTTGTTCGATTAAAGTATACTCCGACGTCACAGTTCAAAACTCCTATTAACGAAACGTCTTAGAAGGAAAACGAAAAGCAAAACACAATCAGAATATGAAGCGTTAAGGTATCGTGGATGCCAGTGGTTCATCCTTCGATGACTGACAACTTACGTAAAAACAGCAAGATACAGAAACAGTGGAAATAACGTTATCTGTCCAACGCATCAAGATTCGCTGGACCTTCTCAACTTAGATGACTTCGCAGCAGCTACAATTGAAGTGGCCAATGACTTGCACATTGCACACTTGCACGATTATAGTGGCGCAACGGTCGGTCCCGCAAGGCCCGCGGGCTCAGATATAAGAGGTCCACTTTTTGTTATTTAAGGCATTAACACTAATTATGTTTGCAATACACTTTTATAAAAGGAGCACGAATAAAAGTTTTTCGGGCGGAACCGCATTCATTTCGTTATGCTATTGCTTGCGGAACAATAACACAGGCCAACAAAAACAGGGTTTCAAAAAACTTTTTAAATCTTAATAGTTTTTGGGGTGCTGAATCCGCATCTAAACGCTATTTCTTTCCATCATCCACAGTTTGGTCAGAATTGGATCTATTAAGACATGGGAAAATATGCTATATATGCAAATAAAATGAAAAATAAACGTGCTCTAAAATACCAACAGAAATTTTTAAACATAGAAGATGGCTTTATATTATTAACATTACATTCTACAAAGTCTTTACGTGTCCATTGACGTATATTTTCTTTGTTTCTTTTCTTTAAAGCCCCTGAAATAGCTCTTTCTCCTCTACGTCATTTGCTGACTCGGTGAAGTGACCAACAGTAATCTCGCATCATACTGGTGTTCCAGCGTCCCTGAGAACGTTTTTTCATCACTTTCATATCTTAATGAAAACGATCTCCTTGTTCTTTACGTACATCACTTAATCGTCCGGAAAGAATTGTAAATGACTGTTTAAGAAGTAAACCTTGAGGCTCCTTAAACATTTCAATTTCTTCAAATCTTTCAGCAAATTGACAACAGTTGCTTGATAATCTTTGTCTTTTTTGTTGGCTAGGAACTTAATAACAACGTGATTAAAAGCACTCTACGCTTTATTTTCATTTTCTGTCAAATGTAGTTCAAATTGGGGATCATACATCACTTTTCTAATATCATTCTCAATGAAGATACCCTCTTTTAATAATTTTGCTGCAGACAAATTGCGTAAACTTTTCACAAAGGTACTTGAAACACTGCTGATCTTTAGGTAAGGCAATTGTTTCATGAGACTTAATTTTATGTGCAAGGAGGAATCTTGGGTTGATTCACCATATGTTCCCGTAGAATGTTCTTTTACCCTTTAATTACCTTTTAAGATTTTGTTACAGGCCAATTCTTTCTAGACAAATACTAATCTCGTGCCCTACTATCCCATTCACATAGTAAATAAGGGAATTTATAACTTCCTGCATATCATTCATATCTAGATACTCAGAACAGCATTTGCCTTCCTATACAGATAAAATGTTAAAATGTGAACAAATGGTGTGTGATAGGGCATTTTTATTGTTATTTTTGAAATCAGCGCACTTAAAATGATAAGAATTTGGTGAACACAAAAAAGTTTTTTGGTCGTTGGCATGTGTAATCGAAGCAATCAACATTACAAAATTGGTAGTATATCTATATAAATTAAGATAATTCATTACAAACTATTTCAATAAATGTATGCATGACTATTTTTTCCTGATGAATTGCTTCCTAAGTTTGTTGTCAGAGTATACTATTGAATTGAGAATAGCTGTGACATAACTTGACTGTTTAATCTAGTGCATGAGATTATACTTTTAATTTCAATAAATCAATAAGAAAATATGTCTTAACCAAAAATTACGCGAGGATACTAGCGTTTAAATCACTTCCTATGATGTCCCTCCCAAATTTTACTTATCAGGGACGCCCTGGAGAACCGGGGTTCAAGTCCAAGAAGGTCGTACTGATTTTGATTGTGATAATGCGGGATTGTGGCAGTTTCTTGCCCAAGCAATAGACCCATTGGAGATTGGAAATTGTTTTCCCGAACGTTAACTTTGGCCATGTTATAAAAAAGATTATAACTGTTATTGTTGTGGATGATTATCCCCACCTCGCATTATGGATAACCACAAAATTTCTGCTACCCCACGAAATTCATTCATCCTTCAAATAATCCATCTATTGCAGGTGTGATTCCACCAGGTAATGAGACAAGAATAAAGAAAATATCAGATTTAGAAAGATGTAAAAGAATGTTGACAGGTTTGTCAGTCTGTTGCATCGCAGTTCGCGATCAGCGGGAACCTCAATCGTTACTACTGAGACTACCAGAGCGCGTACTTTCTCGTATTTATACATTTCGTTCCGTACATCGCGTTACATAATATTATAATATTGCATAATATTTCTGCCCTGATAAAACTTCAGCCATAACTTGAAAAAGTTATCGATCGGGAAATATCAATTGTGGGAAAAATCCTGTTGGGAATTCTGTTTAAGTGCTGTTGCTGTTCGCAGATGGATTGCCGAAAGCACATTTTCGGTATCAAGATTCCACTAAACTAATTCCATAACACAGTGAAGAAAATAATTTACTGCACAAAAGCACGAAAACTCCATCCTTTCGGTATTAGGGATCCACAGAACGAGTGTTTCTGACAAAAAATTGCCACTTTTCCTTCAGCATTGCAATACTTGTATATTCTACACAGTAGTATCCGAGAAAGTAAAACGAATGAATCCCTTGCAGTACTTTGGGCATCACAGAGCACAAAAAGAGTTTAGAACACGTGGAGTTTCTGAATGGCTTCGACTTGTGACAGGATGTCCACTGAGGTGCGGAAGAATTAGGAGCATGATAGATGGGTTTCGTCATGTTATTAAAGAACGACCATTCAAAAATAGTTATTTTATGTTGAGGACAACAAAATGTGACCCGAAGTACAAGTCTTCGTGAGTGGAGGAAACCGATAATGAGAAAGGTTTCCGAATTTTTAGCAATTTAAAATGTGATCGCTTTAGAACAACATTAAGCGTGCCTTCTTGTGTATTTATTACAATGTATTTTAGGTGATAAAAAATAAAAGTTTCAAAATTCATATGTAAAAATCTAAAAAAGATGTGATTTTGCTGACCGAAAATTTGTGAATTTTTTATTGTATATATTGTAGTGCCACAATTCCATTTCAGTTCTCAAAAATCTAGGCTGTTTATTGATAAATAAATTAAAAATTCATTGTATTTGTCACTGTTCTGCCACAAACGCTTAAAATAACATTGCAAATTGTTCTAAAGCTGTACCCAAAGTGTACGAAACACTGAGGTGTATCCAACAGATACTGAATTTGGCCGTTCTTTTTTATGGCTTATCAGCACCTACAGTTTTGCCTTCTTTATCTCCGACACTTGACGGACGTTATTTCTAGAGTAAGGGGATGGGCTGTTCGAGGGTGGGTGATCGCTTAGGCCTGAGGATGGGGAACAGGAACAGGATAAGGAAGGTAGGATCGCGCGCGGTCCGTAGTCCATCTTACGGGGCGCTGCCACAGCATCCGCCTGGAAATGATCAAGGAAAGTACTGACCAGATTCTGGCAGGACCCGCAAACTCACTGATCTAAACGCTTCACACAACATTTCGGCAGCTGGCGGGAATCGAACCCGCGACCTCCCAATGTCCAGTACGCCCGAGTGGTAAGGCGTTGCTGTAGCGACCCTCCTCGGGGGCGAGTGCCGAGGCGTTCCCACGTGAGGGGCTGGCGCTCCGGACGGGGGCGCCCGCTCGGGTTGGCATTTGGCAGGCTGCGCGCATTCCTGGGTCGGCCGAAGGGAGGTTTCTTGGAATGTCATTTTTTTTTTTTGCAAACGAGCGGAGGGGGAGAGTGGTGGGAAGCGAGGTGGTGTCGAGGAGAGCATTCTTAAGAAAAACATGTAACAGGAAGGTTGCGGTGCTGGACGCTTCCTCTCCGGATAGGGTAATTTACGATTAATAAATTAATTAGTAAAGTACCAATCTGTGTTTGCTTCATGAAGAGCAGAGAAACCCTAACAGTTGCCTTAACGCCCGACGGATTTGGGCTTTTCATTTCGTCTAATTTTAACTTACCTCTCATTCTTACGGATTTGCCACTAAAAAATGGGATTAATCGGGGAAGAGGGTGGGAAAAATGAGTTAATTTTCAAATGAATTGGGCTATATAATTCTGAAACGATCCTCGGGTTTTATATAATTCACACTAGTTCATGCTTAGGTTTCGGGAACTGCTGAGATACTTAAGTACTCATTATATACCTCTTGATGTTTGCATATGGAAGAAACTTGGGAATGAGAAGCTACTGTACGAATGAAGTTCTTTGTTCATCACACCACAAAAACTTAATTGTCTTTCTCCACAGTGTCAATGTGCATTTTCAGTTCGTCCACATTTTTCTTTCAGTTCTTTCTCCTACTCAAGTTAGTATTAACTTTGTATGTAAATTCTGAAAAAGAACGACGCGAAGTAGGTCGAGGTTAGACAAGAGTACATAAATCATTCCTGTCTGACACTCTGATTCTATTTACATTGATAGACGTATCGTGTCATGACCTTTTATCTCCGAGATATCATTTGCTCCTTCGAGCTCCCCGGTCGTCCCAGTCGCGTGGAGGCTTCCTCAAATCAAAACAGTGATAGTTGTCGACAAACAGGGACACAAACACGAAAAAAAATGTGATTTTTTTTAAAACAATCGCACATCTCTCCAACTCAAGGACTCCGTCAGATACGTATACAAGTGCTTGACTACACAAAACACACTACACAACACTACACAACACTCCATCGAATGCATGTGAGCACTACACCACAGGTTCGTAGAAGTCAAAATTACATGATTATTTAGCCTTTTTATTACTATTTCAGTGTAAGATAAATACAGATCGCATTTAACAGAATTTAATGCTCGAAAATTAAGCTCACTAATCTCTGTTACTTTAGGCAAATTAGCGAGCTATGGAAACGAATCCCAAACTCTTTGTCAATTTTTTCAACCATGACGTAAGTGGACTCGCGTATTTTGCGCATGTAGGTATAGATACGGCGAATATTCTGGGGTAACCTTCCCACTGTTCAATGATGAGACCTAAATGCCTAACAATTTTATCATCACCATTACCAACATTTCGAACACTTAATTTCTTCATTGTATTTTTATTTATTCATTATTAGAGCTAGAAAATGTTTCACCACCATTAGTGTAACCACTGTGCCTTTGAGCACTATACAAATGTAATTTTCAACACATTACCACCAGTTCCGTCTCCTGCTTGTAAACATCTGTAAACGCATTAATGCATTGTTATAGTGGATATATTTTCCGCTATATTGTCACGGATAAGTTGCTTTCCGTTTTAGGGAAAGTTGTGTAATGCTGCAGAAAATCTATTTTGAAATTTCAACGGAAATATACGTTTTGGAGTCACCTGATACCGAAAAAGTGTTGTTTTTTTTTTGTAAAAAAAATGTAATTTTTTGACATTCCTCTCACGTCGTTAACATTTACATTAGCGGAGATTTGTTAATTTCCCATTTATAATTGAACATAAATACACATTAATGAGTACATGTGCTTTGAATAATGGCATATAAAATTTCTCGAAAAGAGCCGTTTTTTGTGAAAATGAGCTCAAAATTCCGCATTTTCAGAAAGACTCCAATCTCATTTTTTCATAAATGATTCCAATTTTTTTCTTATATCCTTTCGAACGGATAGTGCTAATTGCAGTTTCATATGTCTAAAGTTCATTTTGGGGATTTTTTTAAATAAATTAAAATTGTTTAAAAGATCTCTCACACCGTTTACATGCACATTTCCAGCAATTTATAAACATTATTGTATTCGTGAGTTAAAGTGCTTGAAATGGACTCAAAAATTTTCTGTGAAAATGAACTTCAAATTTTTCATTAAATTAGCGCTTAAACGCCATTTTCTTAAAAACGGCGCCAGATTTTTCAAATAAAAAAGCCATTTAGGACGAGGTTTTACTGTTCTTTAATTTTCTTAAAATCATCCTTCCGTTCTACTATTAGAAAATCGAAAAATTACGGAAATGACAAAAATGTACTTTGGGTGGCATTAGATGGCAGCTGATAAGAGTACGTGGTAAGTCCGAATAGCTAGCTGAGGCCAAAGAATAGGAGGACATAGAAGAAGGAAATAGTAACTAAAAAGAGGAAGTCTGTGCCATCCTGTAGCACCACTAGTTTTCTTCTAAAATGCCCAGAAGATTGTCCTTAGTGAGTCGAAGCTCTGAGGATAGTTATAAGTTGGGGAGGATTTTAATAAAATGTCACTTTTTACTTTCCCGTATACATACATATATATACAGAATAATATACGTAAAATAGGGAAAGTTACGTAATGCTGCGCAAAAAAACCGCGAATTTTCAGCAGAAAAATTCATTGCCGGGCCCTGATAACGAAAAAGTGGTGTTGTAAAATATCCATAAACGAAACATTCTCATCAATCAACAAAACATTATCAAGAACACATCCAATAAACGCAGGTGTGCCTCAAGGATTAGCCCTATTGCCCACATTATTTAATATTTTATTTCACAACATTCCATCGGAAGGAGACGCAAACATAGCACTGTATGCTCACGATGTAGAAATACATCCTACAAACGCCGTCATATTAGTAGCAAAACATCACCTCCATGTCACTGTAGACAAGGTCGTGGAATGGACTTAAAATTGGGGACTTAGAATCAATCCACACCAGAGTCAATTCAAAATATTTACTATCCGCCATCCCAAAAATCCCAAAAAAATCGAAGGAACTAAAATTCTGTAGCCAACCTCCCCAGTAAAGTATCTAGAAGTACTCTTCGAGAAAAGAATTTCGTGGATGTAGTCATAGGCCAAACAAAAATTAAAAGCCTTCAAAAAAGTACAAATATAAATTGTCGTCCACCGTTGAGAGTAAAATGCGCATTATTATTCTTTAAATCAGTCATAATACCAACAATGATATCACGCATGCCCAATATGGGGAAGAGTTGCATCAACCACTGCCAACAAGCGCACAGTCCAAAATAAATATCTCAAATCGACACCAAATGCACTACGGTTCATCCCCAATCAACCAAAAGGACGAAAATTAGTTGTAACAGAATTAAAGGAAATCATCTGGCCAACAATTTCTTCAACAATTTACTAAACTCTTCCTTCTCTGCAATGTTTAAGTTAGGTAGAAACAACAACGCCCCCCATATTAAATCAATATTCTAAAAGACCCATTCAAACCTTAACTTCCAGACTTCTGTCTCATCCCCTCAACTACCTACTTTCTTGCTCTATACTAGTCGAAACCAAAATTCAGAGAAGAAAACCAATCTAGACTTAAGGATTGCCACATCCTAAAATCTCTGTACCTAAAGTCCTCGAAAGACACAAGTGACGAACGAAGCAATGAATTAAACCAATATCCTTATCATTCCCTTTGTTACATGCTCGTAGTGGAGTCAAGTCATAATAATCGCGGTCGCTGGTTAAGCCTGCAAGCCCGCGAAGCCCATTGGGCATAAATCCAATGCTCGAATACTTCTCTTAAAATTGCTTTCAGCACCGTGGATTTAAGGTGGCCATATGCGAGCTAGCATAAGCCTCAAGTCTGGCTCGCGCGAGTTCCCTGTATGTCGCCACCGGTACCAGCTCACCTACATGCTTGCTGATGTATTGGACACCCAGATGCTTATTTGTGTATTGGGTGGTCAGTCACCCGTTTTTGTTGTTGTTATTGTTGTTTTTTTTTGGAGAGAATGGAAGATGAGCGGTAAAAATTGATTTTGCGGTAATAAATTACTAATAAATTAGTTAAAAATTCTGGTGATAGTTTAATTTGTTTCTGCTATGATGGGCGGACCTTTATACTCAGCTAAACACTACATTTCAACATATGGTTGCCTAGGTTTCTGCGGCCGGAGTCTATTGTCTAGGCTATCTGGGACATGTCTCGTCTCTGTGGCCTTCCTCAGAGCGTACTGCTTCCTCAGCCTCAGGAAGCTACAGGAAGGCCACAACATGTTGGCCGAATCGTCAGCCACCCCCATAGAGACGCGGCTTGTCCCGGATAGCTAGACAACACACTGCATTTCAATAACAACGTCCTCATATCTTGGTGTGCTTCTGATCCTCAAGTTGTTCACTAATCCCACTCACCTGCCGCCTCACGAGGGCGCTGTGGGATTGGCGTCGAGTGTGATCAAGCATATCTTACCATTCTCTCTGGAATAATCTCTGGAAAGGCATGGAGAGGTCTTTATGATTTGGAAGACGTTACGCAAGTGCGCCACGTGTTGCAAGTGTGACTTGTTTGAAGTCATGAGTCGCATTGTGAGTTACAGCTACGCGAGATAACGAACGAAAGAAGATAGACATTTTGATGCACAATGGCAGACAAGGAAAATGAGCCACTTAACGTCAAGAGATATGCCGAAAGCTCTCTGATTACTAATCCAAGAGCAAATATGTCGCAGTAAAGATTGGCTTTTCAGCGTGGGAGATGCTGTACAAACAGCGAAGGAGCAGATGATTTGAGTTAGTTTTTATGGTGGTACTTAAGCATTACAATTTCAGTCAGGAGAACACACTGCAACGGTTAGAACAGTGTCATGTTTGTCTCCAGATAATTCTTTTAACGTGAAATTGCGGAGTTAGATGATATCTGTAGCTGCAATTACGATTACATTATATAAATTCACATGTTTATAATAACCTAATTAAAACAATAGATGCATTTGGAATACAAGGTTTAAGTGAAACTTTATTTGTATCACAATTTTGAGAATCGAATTTGATAGCTTGAGGGCAAAGCTTTGAATCATAAAATTAAAAGTGATTTTGTATTAAAATACAAGTTGATTTATACTATTGCATCGCATTTTGACTATCCGTAATGAAATAGCGTACAAGTATAACGTGAAATGTTTTTGTTGTTTTTCTTTTCTTAACGCATGTTTTATAACCATTGAATCCGATTCTGTTAATCGCTTATAAAGAGTATTTTATTTCAATATTCGGTAAAGTAAATGTTTCATTTCATTTAGTACGTATTTCGTTTTATTTGCAGCATTTGTGTAAATATTTACTAGCACTTCGCACATTTCGATCTTTTTGTTTGTTTATTTATTATTAATGATTTCAGAGATGTTTCACCACAAGTAAACAGAAAATGCAAATTTTGTAACTACGAATAAATCATACGAACATAAACATTCCAACGATCTTTCGTTCTGAATTGCTTTTATTTTCTTGAGAAAAATACGTCACTACGTCACATAAAACGTTTCGTGTTAAAAAGTTCACAAGTTAAATTTTAATGTCAGATTCAGAAGAAAATTTGAAGAAAATCGAAAAACGAGAACTTATCCGAGATCCCCAAATCAACAACTTACTGCCAGAGCCGCATCTCTCAGAAATGTGAATTCCTATCTCATGCTGTATGGTCACAAAATATTGCAAATTGAAACGCATGTACTTTGCTACCTCTTGTGTTCATTCTTTGGGAAACATTTGAAGGTAATATTGCTCTTTCATTACTCTGTGAGGACAAAATGCATACTAATTCTTGAAATATCGTAACAAACGATCCTTCATTTGTTCTGACAATCTCATAGAACAGATACTCAGGAGTTGATAATCCACCGTAAAATGTTTATTGAGGTCTTGTGTCGTAAAACCACATTGATGGGTTGGTGCATTAACATTGTAACGGTCATTTTCGAGTTAATATCATTTATGGAGACCTCTCGTGCATACCTACCTAACGTACAAATATTGTTGTATGTCCTTATAAGAGGGATCCTTTCTTTTCTTCCAGAAAGTAAGCACTATCACTCCGAAACTAACAGCATCGTTACAAACATTCAAACTTGAGTTTCTCAAAACTAGAAAATCTGGGCTTGCAATGTGTTCATTAAGCCAACGACACACAAAAACCCGGGCAGGAATTGACGTCTCCGGCCTGCGCCACACACGTCGCAAACGCAGTAGAGCTCCGAGCCACCCGGAGATAAGCGCGGGTGGTCCCCAGTGCGGCTCTTCGCTTCGTCATGGCAGTGTCCGATTCTCGTGGGTTATTGAGGAAGGACTTGTCCCGGCACTCTGTGGGTGGTACTACTAGATTTCGGAACCAACTTCGAAAGTTGGAGCGGCGGGATCAAATATTTTCAGTCCAATTCTTCTTGCCAGCAAAACTCGTTGCTACCCGTAAAGACGTAGAATTTCTATTTTCCCAGTCGTTAGATCTAAAGGTGATGGCTAAGCCATCGAGAGCTGCTGATTTAATGAATGAAAGTGTAGTCAAGACAATATTTCTAATTTGAGCCATTAGAATATTACAAATATCATCCCACTAACAAACCAATAATCCGGTTGATTAAGGAGTAAAATGCAGATTGATATTTATTTGATCCATATCAAAAATACTGAAGCAGTTGTATTGCTTCTGAACAGGTAATAATCGTTGTATTCATTCTTTGTATTCACTGGCTCCGCTTCTCGTCCAGTCTCGTCTCGTCCCAACGATTTCTGCTTGGATGTCACGTGTTAAATATAAATTGTGGACGTGATAATGAAAACAATCTCAAAACCTATGCGAGTCGAATCCGTCAAATTTGGACCGGGTTAATCCAATATTATTTGACGTTTCACCTCTGTCTATTGTCCAATAAAATATTTAGAAAGATATTATTTAAAATGTAAGTAATTTCGTCATAAAAGGTTTCAAGAATTCAATGATTGTTCATCATATTTTGCTGATCACTAAGCGGCGGATTTTTGCATATTTTCCGATTTTTATCCTTCAATTAAAAATGCAGAATTTTAGGTTGCTTAATCATTTTGAGGCATTAGTAGTATTATATTTTAATACACCTAATGATTCAAAATGAATAAGTAACCTAAAATTCTGCATTTTTAATTGAAGGATAAAAATCGGCAAATAGTCAAAAGTCCCCAGCTTACAGATCACATTGCAAAATCATTTTTGTTTTTCAATAATTTGGGTACAAAAAGAAATAGTGTCAAAAATTTCCATACGAACAAATGAATAATTTATAAAGGAAGCCGATGACTTTTAATGGAGATGGTTTTACCCTTTTTTCTATGCTTTAAGCATTGAAACACTTTTACGATTTCAAAGAAACTGACTACCGTAAACAAGCTTGGAACATGACCATTATGCTTAGGTACCGACTTCTTTTATAACATTTAAAATGCATTTTGACTATTTCGGTTGTCACTGCCGTACCTCTGTACTCCGTGTAAGTGCCAAGAGCAGAGGAGATTGATGGTGGAGGAGACGGGAGCGTTGTCACGCAGAAAAACGTGATGACTGGGACTGCAGAGGGGTGGGGAGAGCACGTGCGGACGTTTGAGTGGAAGATCCTCCTGAGGCTGATAAGCGCCAGTGAAAAGACTCCGCTCCGCCTCGCCCTGCCTGTCCCGCCCCACTCCGCCCCACTCCGCCCCACTCTGCCCCGCCCTGCCCCGCCCTGCCCCGCCCTGCCCCGCCCTGCCCCGCCCTGCCCCGCCCTGCCCCGCCCTGCCCCGCCCTGCCCCGCCCTGCCCCGCCCTGCCCCGCCCTGCCCCGCCCTGCCCCGCCCTGCCCCGCCCTGCCCCGCCTGCCCCGCCCTGCCCCGCCCTGCCCCGCCCTGCCCCGCCCTGCCCCGCCCTGCCCCGCCCTGCCCCGCCCTGCCCCGCCCTGCCCGCCCTGCCCCGCCCTGCCCGCCCTGCCCCGCCCTGCCCCGCCCTGCCCGCCCTGCCCCCGCCCTGCCCCGCCCTGCCCCGCCCTGCCCCGCCCTGCCCCGCCCTGCCCCGCCCTGCCCCGCCCTGCCCCGCCCTGCCCCGCCCTGCCCCGCCCTGCCCCGCCCTGCCCCGCCCTGCCCCGCCCTGCCCCGCCCTGCCCCGCCCTGCCCCGCCCTGCCCCGCCCTGCCCCGCCCTGCCCCGCCCTGCCCCGCCCCGCTCCGTTCCCACTCCGCCCCACTCCATTCCCGCTCCGCCCCGCTCCATTCCCGCCCCGCTCCATTCCCGCCCCGCTCCATTCCCGCCCCGCTCCATTCCCGCCCCGCTCCATTCCCGCCCCGCTCCATTCCCGCCCCGCTCCATTCCCGCCCCGCTCCGTCCCGCCCCTATCCAACCCATTCCGTTGCGTCCCACCCCATCCCGCCTCATCCCGTCGCGCCTCGTCTCGTCTAGTCTCGTCCGGTCTCGTCCCATCTCGTTCCCGCCTCCCGTCTCGTCCCGCCTCCCGTCTCGTCCCGCCTCCCGTCTCGTCCCGCCTCCCGTCTCGTCCCGCCTCCCGTCTCGTCCCGCCTCCCGTCTCGTCCCGCCTCCCGTCTCGTCCCGCCTCCCGTCTCGTCCCGCCTCCCGTCTCGTCCCGCCTCCCATCTCGCCCGTCTCGTCTCGTCTAATCTCCCGTTTGGTTCTGCCTGCCGTCTCGTCCCGCCTCGACCCGCCTCAACCCGCCTCGTCCCGCCTCATCTCGCCTCGTTCCGTCTCGTCCCGCTCCGTATCGGCCCGCACCGACTCTCGCGTTGCTACTGTTGCTCCCCCGCTCCGCTTGCCTTGCTCCGCCCCTTCCCCCTTCTCACCGCTCCTAACCGCGGATTTTTGCATATTCCCACATTTCGTGTCAAGTAGCATCACAAGTACAGTGTGTGTGTGTGTGTGCCTGTCTTCTTTAGTTTTCTTCGTAATGTATCTTGTTTCATTTACAATGCCTTTGTTCCCATTCTTTCAAACCTTGAACACAGGGGTCCTCGAACTTTTTAAACGGAGGGCCAGTTCACTGTTCCTCAGGCCGTCGGAGGGCCGGATTATATAGTGCGATTTTTCTAACTCTGCCTCTCAAGCTCCTTTGGCCGATCACACTGCCGCTAGATGTCGCAGGGTCGCAAGCACTTCTTGATACGGTCGCGATCATGCGATATCTAGCGGCATGACTGAGAAAGACTCGACGTATTCTGTGGTACTGTGGTACTGTGACGTATTCCATCGTGAAGACAGGCCTTGAGAGGCAGAGTTCAGGCAATGACAGGCCTACGGATAACATACAGTCATAACGCGAGCAGATCCCAAATTTCCTCAGATCGCGCTGGCGAAATGTACAGCGTGGTGAAGAGGATTACGCAAATCATCGATATTGCTTTATTAAAAACAATTTTAAAAAACACCGATGTTTTGGCTACAAAATATCGATGTGAAGAAAACATCGAAAACAAAATATCGATGTTTCTGGTGGAAAACATCGTTGTTTTAAATCCATCGATTTTTTTGCCATCCCTAGACACCCTAACACATAGTAAAAAAATATGCGGATTTTAAGAAAAAATTCTTTAACCCATAAAAACTAGGCGGGCCGTAAAAATGTCCTCGGCGGGCCGCATGTGGCCCGCGGGCCGTAGTTTGAGGACCCCTGCGCTATACTGTTCCATCCCTCCGCGTCTTGCCCTGCTTCGTTCCAGCACACCCCGTCCCTCTCCACGACATCCGCCTACTTACCTACCTCAGAGAATCAACTGATGTCACTGCAGTGCCCCTGTCTGGGAGCTCCCGGCGTCAGCACGGTGACAGGATTTTTGACAGTGGCTACGGAGCCATGTCGAATTGAGCCGCTGTCTTGAGGAGAATTCTAGCGACCGGCTGCTCTGATTGGTAGTTTTCCGTGGTTTCTCCGATCAACACCAGGCGAACGCCGGTGCAGTACCCTAACACACGGACCACAGACTGCGCGCGATCTCCTTTTGTCCCACATTTCGTGTCAAGTAGCATCACAAGTCCAGTGTGTGTGTGTGTGTGTGTGTGTGTGTGTGTGTGTGTGTGTGTGCCTGTCTTGTTTAGTTTTCTTCCTAATGTATCTTGTTTCATTTACAATGCCTTTGTTCCCATTCTTTCGGTCGCATTTAATGACCAGTTTCACAAGTGGGTCATCTTAAACCTTGAACACAAACAGGTTTTGTGCTTTATTTAAATCGTACGTAAGGCCAACGGGCTTGACAGGAAATTTAGCATAGACTAGAGAAAACAACGCATTTCAGTAGAGAGGATTGTAATCACAAACTTCAGACAAAAAGCAAAAAGAAGTAAGGAAATTTTCATTTGTCAATAGAAAGGTTCAATAAGAGATTGGAACATTTTGCCGGCAATCATTTTCAATACTATTCCTCACAATATTCGTAGTCTTAGAAATATATTAGAATTAGTTTAATATAAAAAATAAGCAACATTATAATCTTACTCGTGGAAAGTTAAAACTTGTACCATGCATTTCGTTGACGTGTTGTGAATGACGTCTAAGGGTAATGAAACGTAGGACAGTGAAGTGCAATGCAATGAAGTGCAACGGTACGTATTGTATTACTGTATGACTTAGTGCTGTCCTGTACAATATTAAAATTTTCTTTTATTGTTATTATTATCATCATTATTATCAATATTATATTGATATTAATTTATTTTGTAAGTTATTGCCACCAAGGTTCTCAATTGCAGTTTAATAATCTTATCTTGACTTACTAGTATTATCTTTGCATGGCCTCTTCAGCAGGTATTTTCATGATAAAAAGTTTTATTTGTACTTTGTAAATCCATAATAAAAATTAATTTTATAAATATAACAGACAGGGGCGGATCCAGCCGATAATTTTTAAAATAATAGACCATAATAGATTTTTGTTAAATAATAAACATTTGTTATTATATTATATATCATTTTTGTAGTGTGTATATGATACTATACAACTTTAATTTTTAAATAATTACTTAATTCTAATACAAATGAATATTTAAAACAATTCTTCCAAATAAAAGAAGGTAACAAACGAAAAATCTAGGCCTCTAAGTGAGGATTCGCCACTGATTTCAGTGGCCCGGCTTAGGCAGTTACATGAAAAGTACTGATGAAAATTTACATTTTTCTTTCCAAAATTAGCTATACTTAGCGTCAAAACGACGAAGCAACTCGGAAAGAATCATGTGCCGGAAAGGTATTATAGTAATACTCAACGTTCCATCAGTATACTGTAATTGCATTGATACCATAAAAACACATTTTTCTAGAATTCTCTCAGAATATCCCAGAGGGAACCGGCTAAGAATTGTGCCGATTGATTTCTGTTGTCGAGAAGAATCGAAAGAGCTATTGGACACGTCTGTAGATGCCGAGAGTTGCCCCAAACGATTTAAACGTGTTTTAATGCTCACAAACTCAAAAAACGCGTTGGATGGATCCGCAAAAGAAGGATCAGTTCCCCACCAAGAGTCTGAGACGCGTCGAATTTGCCAAACGGCTGGCGTTCGCGCTATAAATGTGAGTACCAGACGGGCTTCAAACAGGTGGACGCAAGTTACCCGTTTTTCTTAAGGAATTTAAGTATTTCTTAAGGAATTTAGGTTGGGAGGGAGAAATTCAATAATTGTGCCTTGAGTGACTGCAACAAAATATTGAGCGATACTCTGATTTTCATGACTTTCATCATTAGGGCCCGGATAATTATGTAATTACATATTTCCGTATGTTAACTCTATCAAGTCAAAGCCACAATATATTTACGTTTCATGTCGATTAGGGCCTAAAACCGATGACTTTTTAGTACATATATTTACTTATTTTACCCGAAAGTACATATATTTACACATTTTTCACAAAAGTACATATTTTTTAATATTTCTTAATATTTTCGTTTTTCTCCATTCTTTTTGTATAATTCTTCGTTTATCCTACATGTTTTTGATAAGGAATAACCAAGACAAACAATTCAGCATTGTCAAACAGTTTTTCGGCACCTCCTCTCCAAATTGGCGCTATTGCATTGCGTAAAAATGTTGATATTGCAGCACGCAGAATCCTACAAAAGGGCAAGATGTTGCACTCCAAACCTTCCAGTGTGTAGATTTCAGCGCGAGGAAAGTAGAGAACAAAATACTTCTCAGAAAGAAATTTTGTGTATGAAAATGGTACGTCTAGCAAGCGATAACTCGCGCCCACAACGTATTTTTCAGAGGTCTCTCTTGAACTTAATGCCCTTCGCCAAAAATTACACGCATCAACGCAGCTCGGAAAGTGCCATTGGTAGTTTTCTTTCCCCGTTTGTTGCACTGGAGCCTAAACCCTTGTTTGTGAAGTATCTCTGTGAGGTGAAAATCTAAAGTAAAATCATAATGTGGCACTGCAGCTTTTGGATAAGAAAAGGATAGAAAATAATTCACGGCGATTGGCTTAAACCTTGTGGTAACGCAGACTGGGAATTTGCAATAGGCGAAGTTTGGTTTATCTTTTCAGAGAAGTCAAGCAATAGCGTCTTGGATAAGAACATTGTTAAAGAAAGCTGAATTTGTGCTGAGTCAATTGATTAAATATCAACCAGCATTGTTTTTATTCCCTAATCCGTGAATAGCATTGAACAGTGACATGTTGGGACAAAGTTTGAATATACACCAGTAACTTCATGCGATGTGGAACACTTGGTCGGTACAAGGCCTTCGAACAGATAATAGGAAAAATTTCATCCCTATAGAGTATTTGAGTAAACTCCTCGTGTGCATGCTTCCGGATGAGCCGTTCCGTCTCTCACGGGTAGACTACTTCCCGTGCACTAGTGGAGACAAACGAGGTGTCATTCGACGCGTCTCGGCGTCCTGATGGGGAATTGATAATTTGTTTCCAGAAATGGCTATAAAATTCTAAGAAATTTCCAAAAACGTGTTTTTTCGTGTTTTGGCGCTGTGATCTTGGTAAGTATGCCGGGAACTAAAGTGGTAAGTATGGTAAGTATGTCACCTAACTAGATGGTGGTGTTGATTAAACTCCAGTACCAATACCGACGAAGAGAAAGAGAGAAACGAGGACAACGAAGAAGACGAGGACGAAGAAGAAGATGACGTAGAAAAAGGAGACGACGTAGAAAAAGGAGACGACGTAGAAAAAGTAGACGACGAAAAAGAAGGAGACGACGAAGAACGAGGAGACGACGACGGAGGAGGAGGAGACGACGACGGAGGAGGAGGAGACGACGACGGAGAAGGAGGAGACGACGACGGAGAAGGAGGAGACGACGACGGAGAAGGAGGAGACGACGACGGAGAAGGAGGAGACGACGACGAAAAAGGAGGAGACGACGACGAAAAAGGAGGAGACGACGACGAAAAAGGAGGAGACGACGACGAAAAAGGAGGAGACGACGACGAAAAAGGAGGAGACGACGACGAAAAAGGAGGAGACGACGACGAAAAAGGAGGAGACGATGACGAAAAAGGAGGAGACGACGACGAAAAAGGAGGAGACGATGACGAAAAAGGAGGAGACGACGACGAAAAAAGAGGAGACGACGACGAAAAAGGAGGAGACGACGACGAAAAAGGAGGAGACGACGACGAAAAAGGAGGAGACGACGACGAAAAAGGAGGAGACGGCGACGAAAAAGGAGGAGACGACGACGAAAAAGGAGGAGACGGCGACGAAAAAGGAGGAGACGGCGACGAAAAAGGAGGAGACGACGACGAAAAAGGAGGAGACGACGACGAAAAAGGAGGAGACGACGACGAAAAAGGAGGAGACGACGACGAAAAAGGAGGAGACGACGACGAAAAAGGAGGAGACGACGACGAAAAAGGAGGAGACGACGACGAAAAAGGAGGAGACGACGACGAAAAAGGAGGAGACGACGACGAAAAAGGAGGAGACGACGACGAAAAAGGAGGAGACGACGACGAAAAAGGAGGAGACGACGACGAAAAAGGAGGAGACGACGACGAAAAAGGAGGAGACGACGACGAAAAAGGAGGAGACGACGACGAAAAAGGAGGAGACGACGACGAAAAAGGAGGAGACGACGACGAAAAAGGAGGAGACGACGACGAAAAAGGAGGAGACGACGACGAAAAAGGAGGAGACGACGACGAAAAAGGGGGAGACGACGACGAAAAAGGGGGAGACGACGACGAAAAAGGGGGAGACGACGACGAAAAAGGGGGAGACGACGACGAAAAAGGGGAAGACGACGAAGAAAAAGGGGGAGACGACGACGAAAAAGGGAGAGACGACGACGAAAAAGGGGGAGACGACGGCGAAAAAGGGGGAGACGACGACGAAAAAGGGGGAGACGACGACGAAAAAGGAGGAGACGACGACGAAAAAGGAGGAGACGACGACGAAAAAGGAGGAGACGACGACGAAAAAGGAGGAGACGACGACGAAAAAGGTGGAGACGACGACGAAAAAGGAGGAGACGACGACGAAAAAGGAGGAGACGACGACGAAAAAGGAGGAGACGACGACGAAAAAGGAGGAGACGACGACGAAAAAGGAGGAGACGACGACGAAAAAGGAGGAGACGACGACGAAAAAGGAGGAGACGACGACGAAAAAGGAGGAGACGACGACGAAAAAGGAGGAGACGACGACGAAAAAGGAGGAGACGACGACGAAAAAGGAGGAGACGACGACGAAAAAGGAGGAGACGACGACGAAAAAGGAGGAGACGACGACGAAAAAGGAGGAGACGACGACGAAAAAGGAGGAGACGACGACGAAAAAGGAGGAGACGACGACGAAAAAGGAGGAGACGACGACGAAAAGGAGGAGACGACGACGAAAAAGGAGGAGACGACGACGAAAAAGGAGGAGACGACGACGACAGACGAGGAGACGACGACGACAGACGAGGAGACGACGACGACAGACGAGGAGACGACGACGACAGACGAGGAGACGACGACGACAGACGAGGAGACGACGACGACAGACGAGGAGACGACGACGACAGACGAGGAGACGACGACGACAGACGAGGAGACGACGACGACAGACGAGGAGACGACGACGACAGACGAGGAGACGACGACGACAGACGAGGAGACGACGACGACAGACGAGGAGACGGCGACGACGACAGACGAGGAGACGGCGACGACGACAGAGGAGGAGACGACGACGACGACAGAGGAGGAGACGACGACGACGACAGAGGAGGAGACGACGACGACGACGACAGAGGAGGAGACGACGACGACGACGACAGAGGAGGAGACGACGACGACGACGACAGAGGAGGAGACGACGACGACGACAGAGGAGGAGACGACGACGAAAAAGGAGGAGGAGACGACGACGAAAAAGGAGGAGGAGACGACGACGAAAAAGGAGGAGGAGACGACGACGAAAAAGGAGGAGGAGACGACGACGAAGAAGAAGAAGAAGAAGACGAGAAAGAAGATGTAGACGAGGAAGACGAAGAAAGTCGAAGTAAAAAGTCTCCACAACCGAAAGTAATTTAAAGCGTCGGTGACGGCGCATTCAGCTAGTTTCTAAGTATTTGAAACAAATATTTGTTTCTCATTTTTACGGAGACCATTGTAAATAACAGAATTGTGAGTAGAATTATGTTTTTTGTTTTTTACGAGTATATTAAGTCTACACAGATCAACATTTAAGCAAAAGTATTTAATTAAAACGAATCGGGATAATAATTAAAGTGTTACATATTTCTTACGTTTTAATACATATATATGTACATATTTTCCTAATTTTTAGTACATAATTATCCGGGCCGTATTCATCATAAGCAACATTCATAATAAATTCGCTATTGAATGACGTCTTCCCCGGTTGGCAAATGCTGGTTGTGACGGAGAAGGTATGAAACATATTGCACATGGTGTCCCAGTCCGAACTGAGGAAGTAAGAGTGGGGAGAGAATACCGCGCGCATTCCGTGAGCCATTTGTTCGGCGCTTCTGCATTCGCCTGGAAGGGATCAGGGGAACCATTGGTCGGAGTTGTCAGCCTCGATTTTGATTCCTGCAGACGCGAGAAGCTGATTCACACTCGAATCTCACACTCGAACCTAGGACGTCTCTGTCAGAGGCACTGCAGTGACATCGCTTGATGCTCTGATGCTCTCCCGGTAAGATGTGTGTACGCATGTACATATTTGTAAAGAACATATTCAATTCTGAGTTCGTGTTCGAAGGCGAAGACAGTAGATGTCACACTGTCTTGGTGCCCTGCCGACACACTTTTTAGAATCCCATGTGAGGAACATCATGAGACACAATCCCCGATGTCTTCTCCGACTTGTAATTCTGCGCGCGCATTGCAGATGCATCCAAATGCGGAGCCTTCTTATTGGCGCACAGCATTTCATTTGACCGCTACGATAGACATGTCTTTCTTGTCCAGAAGCTACATTCCTATCTTCTGAGAGTAGTTGTGACAATTTTCAACTTTAAAAAAAGGGCAAACTTTGGGATATTCTACTGATTTTTTTATGGTATTTTCAGGCCGAACTGCGAGATAACTCTTAGGGAATAACCACCTCCAAAAAATCCTGCTTTAATATTGCTGTCCCATACATGGCAAGTTGAGAGTCAGCACCACTGGATTTCTGCGTGAATGAAATTCTTCCACCTGAGGGTGCGTTCTAGAGAAAAATTCTTGCGTTTCTTCCATGCGATGTAAGGCGTTCCAAAACATCCTGTGGTGCGGCTTCTCCTTGTTCCGCCGTTCAAGGCTGTCGGTACACGAGGCACCTCACACCCTCTTGTCTCCCGTGCCTTATCAGCAACGGCCTCCCGTGTCGCTAAGGCTCGCCCGCCGCACCCACGTGTCAGATGTCAGTACTACTTCCCGAGCCCCTGCAATTCCGCGGATAGACAGTTCAGAATACAGGATAAATTGAAAGGGACCATGGCCGCCATTGTGGCGGATAACTTGCGCACCTGACTTGCAATTGCGCTCGTTTCCATCATTATCTTTGTTTTGGATGAGTGTAAAAGAAATAGAAATATGAAACGAGAAACATTAGCTGTATGTGGATAATGTTTAGATGCATATTTTCTATGCCAGCTGCCATTTTTCTTTAACAATACAGATAAGCATGTTTTCATACGAAATGTCATCATTTACAACTAATAACGAATTAAGGAACCACAAAGATTTTCCCCTCATATTTCGTTCTGAAGAGTCAAACTGTGAGAACTTTTACACTTAATTTGAAGTTGGAACGAGGAATTTGTTTATTTATTTTATTCATTTACGGAAAGAAATTTCGTAACTAAATCGAAAACCTTAATACTCGTATTTTAAAAATCAAAATAGAAATGAATATTTAATGTCTTGACAAGTAATTATTTTATTCTAATAGCAGTTGAAGCAATTATTGAGATTTTCAAATCGTAAGAAAAATAAGTAATTTAACATGCATATTATATAGCATGTTTCAGAATAAATGTTACAAACGTGTAAGGCTTGTAACGGTGTGGAAGATGACAACATTCTCCCAATGAACATGTGGTATAAAACATCACACAACGGAGTTTCAAATCTGGCATTTGCTCCTGATTTGTAACAACACATCATGCATTGATGTTTGGAGGATATACGAAATCTCGTTGGATGCAGCAGAACGTGACCTGCCGAACACCAGTACATGGTGGGTTGCTTACACACCAGGGGACGTCACATTCTTTTTATAAAATTTTCCACGATTTGGGAAAAGTAATATTCGTCTCTCTACATGACCTAGAAGTTTGTTGCGTTTGCTACACACACCTGCATACTCGTGCCTCAGAATATGTAAAATTCTGAAACATGTAGTGAGTCGAAGATGATCATTTTTTGCCAAATCTACTTGTGGTGGGAAATCTCATGTAACGAAGTTACACAAAATGGTGGAAAGAGATCTAGGTGAAACCGGGGAACCCCGAGAAAACCTGCCGCTCTCTCGCTTTGTGCTCTAAACTCCACTTGGATGAGGCGGAATGTGAGCCCAGAGGTGTGGGCGGATTCGCCTATTAACGAATGTCTTTCTCTCCCCGTCTCTCTCTCTCCCCGTCTCTCTCTCCCCGTCTCTCTCTCCCCGTCTCTCTCTCCCCGTCTCTCTCTCCCCGTCTCTCTCTCTCCCCGTCTCTCTCTCCCCGTCTCTCTCTCCCCCGTCTTTCTCTCCCCGTCTCTCTCTCCCCGTTTCCCTCTCCCCGTCTCTCTCTCACCGTCTCTCTCCCCGTCTCTCTCCCCGACTCTCTCTCCCCGTCTCTTTCTCCCCGTCTCTCTCTCCGCGTCTCTCTCTCCTCGTCTCTCTCTCCTCGTCTCTCTCTCCTCGTCTCTCTCCCCGTCTCTCTCTCCCCGTCTCTCTCTCCCCGTCTCTCTCTCCCCGTCTCTCTCTCCCCGTCTCTCTCTCCCCGTCTCTCTCCCCGACTCTCTCTCCCCGTCTCTTTCTCCCCGTCTCTCTCTCCCCGTCTCTCTCCCGTCTCTCTCTCCTCGTCTCTCTCTCCCCGTCTCTCTCTCCCCGTCTCTCTCTCCCCGTCTCTCTCTCCCCGTCTCTCTCTCCCCGTCTCTCTCTCCCCGTCTCTCTCTCCCCGTCTCTCTCTCCCCGTCTCTCTCTCCCCGTCTCTCTCTCCCCGTCTCTCTCTCCCCGTCTCTCTCTCCCCGTCTCTCTCCCCGACTCTCTCTCCCCGTCTCTTTCTCCCCGTCTCTCTCTCCCCGTCTCTCTCTCCCCGTCTCTCTCCCGTCTCTCTCTCCCCGTCTCTCTCCCGTCTCTCTCTCCTCGTCTCTCTCACCCCGTCTCTCTCTCCCCGTCTCTCTCTACTTGTCTCTCTCTATCCGTCTCTCTCTATCCGTCTCTCTCTACCCCTCTCGCTCTATCCGTCTCTCTCTCCACGTCTCTCTCACCCCGTCTCTCTCTCCACGTCTCTCTCACCCCGTCTCTCTCCCCCCGTCTCTCTCCCCGTCTCTCTCCCCGTCTCTTTCTCTCCGTCTCTCTCTCCCCGTCTCTCTCCCCGTTTCCCTCTCCCCGTCTCTCTCTCACCGTCTCTCTCCCCGACTCTCTCTCCCCGTCTCTTTCTCCCCGTCTCTCTCTCCCCGTCTCTCTCTCCCCGTCTCTCTCTCCCCGTCTCTCTCTCCCCGTCTCTCTCTCCCCGTCTCTCTCTCCCCGTCTCTCTCTCCCCGTCTCTCTCTCCCCGTCTCTCTCTCCCCGTCTCTCTCTCCCCGTCTCTCTCTCCCCGTCTCTCTCTCCCCGTCTCTCTCTCCACGTCTCTCTCACCCCGTCTCTCTCTCCACGTCTCTCTCACCCCGTCTCTCTCCCCGTCTCTCTCCCCGTCCCTCTCTACTCGTCTCTCTCTACCCGTCTCTCTCTACCCGTCTCTCTCTACCCCTCTCTCTCTATCCGTCTCTCTCTCCCCGTCTCTCTCTCCCCGTCTCTCTCTCCCCGTCTCTCTCTCCCCGTCTCTCTCTCCCCGTCTCTCTCTCCCCGTCTCTCTCTCCCCGTCTCTCTCTCCCCGTCTCTCTCTCCCCGTCTCTCTCTATCCGTCTCTGTCTGCTCCTCTCTCTCTATCCGTCTCCCTCTCCCCGTCTCCCTCTCCCCGTCTCCCTCTCCCCGTCTCCCTCTCCCCGTCTCCCTCTCCCCGTCTCCCTCTCCCCGTCTCCCTCTCCCCGTCTCCCTCTCCCCGTCTCCCTCTCCCCGTCTCCCTCTCCCCGTCTCTCTCCCCGTCTCTCTCTCCCCGTCTCCCTCTCCCCGTCTCCCTCTCCCCGTCTCTCTCTCCCCGTCTCTCTCTCCCCGTCTCTCTCTCCCCGTCTCTCTGTCACTGTCTCAGCCTATCTGACTCTCTCTGTGTGTCTCTATCTGTCTCTTCTCTGCCCCTCTCATTCGACCTCAAAATTTTAGTTTTTAATGGCCTAGAACGCTTCGTTTAGGAGTTATTTAACGATATAAATTCAAAAAACCCTACCGAGTGTGGCGGGTTGCATTTGACTCGATTATTTTATTTATTCTACAGCGTCATCTAGCGTCATTATCCCGACATTTTAATATTTACTGTGATATTCGGAGCGGAGATGAATCCAACAACAGAGATGAATAAAATTGGTTCATCCGTTCTTGAGTTATAAATGGTGTAACTAACCCGACTTTTTTTCTATATATAGATTTAAAAAAACTACTCGCCCTCGCCAGTACGGTGAAGACACGACGAAGGAAAAAATGTTTACCCAAAACTTCTGGAGAACCTCGTGCACGTTCCGTGTCTGCCGTTCGCTACTTACGACACCGCGTGAACCCATAACAAATGGCTGTACATTATGCAGCAGCAGTAGGTGAGTCACCCTCTAGTCACAACATGTAGATCATCTCCTTCCGTATTCTGTTCCATTCTCTCGCGGTTCGTTTTTAGCAGGCGTTGGCAACACGATGACTAAGAGTTAGGATGAAATGCTATTCAATTCTGGTCTGTGAAGACCCAAAGATTCCTTTTAATGCGCCATGAGTGATAGACTCAGATAATGCAAGATACTGAAAAGGAGAGTAAGCAATAGAGAATGGTATATTATTATCGTCTAAAGGCTATCGTCATCTTGAAGACTTATATGTACTTCGACGAATGATGAGGTGATTCTTCAACACAAGCTTCATACGGTGTCAGAAATAAAATGTTGTTGTGACGTGAATAGTATAATTTAAAATCTGCGGACAGTGAATTAGATCATAAAAAAGAAAAACGTTACAGTGGAAAGATACTTTACAGGGGAAATAATCAGTGCATCTTAAAATATATGCGGGAAAGTTTGTACCACTTTTATTTGATGTCATTGTCAATTTTCATTAACTCCAGATTCAAATAAGTGCTGATTTCTGTGCTACACAAAGAATGAATTGAGTCATTCTTGCAACACATATTCTATATTTCAACACATTACAATAAAATTTATCAGACATTATACATTTTTCTAGTATATTTCTAAAGTGCCATTCTTGGAAAGAACTCAAAATTTTCTGCATAAAAGGGGAAAATAATAGAAAGATGCAATGTATAATGTACAATGTGTAGATAAATAAATTCAAAGACGGAATTCTATGCCAAAAACATTACAAATAATTCATTTGCACTTCCTTCATAACACGTTCAAGCGAATTCCTGTTGGCGGTGGACATAAAGACAAGATTTGTGACATCTTTTAGTTTTGCTTTTAACCCTCCAGCGAGCGCGTAGCGGAAGTCAGTGTTCTTACATTTTTGTTGATTTCGTGTAAATAATCGGTGTCGCACTATTGAGATCATAGTTATTCTTCGTTGATTATATTTTCAACCGGATGACACTCAAATCATGATTTTAGGACACAGCCGATCGACTGTTGTTCATTAGTAATTCGAACTCTCTACCGCACGCGCTTCGTAGTACAATAGTAAAGCGAGTATTCTACAGCTGTCGCCATTTCTCGCTGCCTAATCTCCACTTCTTTCGATGTTCCCAAGCTTCATCTTCTAAATCTCTCGCCGTCATCATTGATCATAAGTCTTCCTCCCACTTCCTTCTTGGTCTTCCTCTATATCTTCTTTCTTCAGGATGGTATTCCCACATCATCTTTGGCAGTCGCTCACTGTCCAACCTTCTTAAATGCCCATACCATAGCAAAGCCTTTGTTTCTATGAGTTCTAAGGTTTATTTTCCAAGTTTCATTATTTCTATTATTCTTTGATTTTTAATTCTTTCCTTTCTTGTAACCTGACAACACCGCCTCCATTATTCCATTTCTGTTCCTTGAATCCTACTTCTATCTCTCGCATTAATATTCCATAACTCAGCTCCATATGTGAATAGACTTTCAACAATTGTATTATACAAAGTAATTTTAGTGTTTCTTTTTATGTTTGAATTCCATGTTAATGGATGTAAAGATCTTATTACTTGCCTACCTCTGTTCGTTTTGTTTAAAAAATATTTGCTATCACGACCATCACTTGTTAAAGTTACACCCAGGTAGTTGAATTCCTTTACACGTTTAATTACGCCCCTATGGGTTAACAGGTCCTGGCCATTTCGTATATTTTGATTTAGATGTATTAATTTCAAGTCCCCACTTTTCATATTCTTCAATTAATTTTCTAGTCATGTTGTGGATATCATGCTCATCACTGGCTAGGACCACTTGGTCGTCTGCATACATCAAGGTATACAGGAAATCTCCACCAGTAGGTATTCCCATGCCCTTACATTTTCTTTTCCAAGTGTGAAGAACTCGTTTAATATACATTTTAAATAGAGTAGGGGATATACAACAACCTTGCCTTAGACCTTTATTTATTTTAAAAGCTGAAGAACTATTTGCACCAACTTTTACGCAGCTTTGACAATTCGCACATCGACGCTTTATAGCATTTACATACACTGTACTTATACTCTCATCTACCATAGTATCCCACGTTTGCCTAGGGGTACCGAGTCAAAAGCTTTCCTCAGATCCACAAATACTATATGAATCTCTTTGCCTATTCTCATTTTTTAATTATTTGTTTTAGACAGAATATGTTATCAATGCAAGATTTCCCTACTCAAAAACTACTCTGTTCCTCCATTTCCTCCATCTTTATTTCCAATCTTTCCCTTAATATCCGGTATCCCTTAATATCCCGTAATATACCGTACTGGTAACACTAATGTCCCTATAATTTTCACATTCATTCTTGTTGCCTTTCTTATAAGTAGATGAAATGTGTGCCATTTTCCATTCTTTGGGAACTAAATCTCCTTCCAAGCATTTATTGAAGATCTGTGACATGACATCTATGGCACTTGAAGGGGCAGTTTTAATTAATTCAATTGGGATACCTCCAGGTCCCGGAGCTCTACCACTTTTCATTGCCATGAGGGTCTTACTGACTTCCCTTGTTGTCATTTGTGTAACATTTTCCTCAGTTTCATAAGTTTCATATGAAATGTTCATTTATTCTGTTCTATTCTCAGTTAGTAAATGTTCGTAGTAGTTTTTCCATTTTTCTAGGCCTATTGGATCCACTTTCCAATCCACTTTCCAAATAAAAAAATTCTTCCGGACTGTATTGACAAATTTTTATGCTTCTCTTGACCTTGTACTCTCCATTAGTTTACTTACTTCTGTACATCTATTTCTCTAGTATTCATTTTTTATTCTCGACACATTTCTTTCAACCTCTACTCTGCATCTTACATATATTTGTCTATCTTGATAACATCCTGTAGACAACCTCATAAGCTTCGTTTCGTAAGCTTTTCTCTTTTCTTTAACCATTTCCTCGAGTTCTTCATTCCACCATACACATCTTTTCTGTATGATGATGATCCCTTGATGCCGATAGTTAATTCTGCAGAATTCTTTAAAATGTTTTTAAGATTTTGGTACATTAGGTTGGCATTTTCCATTGGCATGGTACTAATACCTTGAGCTACATATAATTGGTATTTAAACCTTGTTGAAGCATTCTGGAGCTTACATACATTAAAAACATTCTGTTTGGGAATACTGTTTTCTTGTCTGCGATCTTCAACTACATTATTTTACGTACTTAAAAAGGACAGAGGATCTTAATAGATAATGATCTGAGCCAGAATCTGCTCCCCTGTACACCCTTGTATCTAGAATTGTAGCTTTCGATTGCGTTTTTACCACCGTGTAATCTATAATTGATGATACATTTCTTCTTGTTTGAAACCGTGTTTTTTGTGTATATCTTCATGTTCAAAGAATACATTTCTTATACGGAGAGAGAACTGATTACAGATTTCAATAAGGCGATCTCTGTTATCATTAAGAGTATCCTCCCCATAAGACCCCACAATCTTATCACCTACTTTTTTGAAATAGATATATTGTTCTTGGATTTCACTTCCATGTCCTTTCTTTTTTGTTTCAGTGAGTACTGCCACATCTAGATGTAATTTGCTGAACTCCATGAAAACTTGAAAGCATTTTGTGTTAATGCCTTGTACAGTCCATGTTCCAAATTGCATTGTCCTTTTTCGATTGCCTTGTCGTCGTTTATATTTCAGGTCCGGCTTTGTTCCTTGATTAGGCTTTTTAGCATTAGTATGTTTTTTGAGAGACGAGGAGCTGGCCCGACTCTCAACCCCCACCCTGGAGGACCGGATTTGTAATTGAGGTAGCCTTCCTCTACGGAGGCTGGTTTCACCTCCGGAGGCTCCCCTCCCCCCTTGGTTTTCTGTCAGGGTTTTCCTTCCCTTAGCCCAAATTCTCCCGTTTTAAGGCCCCGGAGACCCGCCCTTGCCCTTCTCTCATTGGCTACTCTCAGAGTTTTACCTCAGAGAGTACCCAGGAGTCACCACGAGGAGGAGAGAGAACGGACTTTCTGATTATACCCCGATCTTCACTGCTCTTCTCAATCGCTCTTCTGTCAGAGTACCCCGTTACAGAGAGGCGTCTATGAAGGTATAAGTCTATGGGCATCGGCTTATCCCACCAACGCCCTAGTCAGCTTCGACCCCCACGCGCTTTGTCATGCAAGTATAGTATTTGCGAAATTTATCCATTAGAATTCTTACTGCTGTTTTGTTATTGAGCTTTTTGACACAGATTTTGGAGTACTAACTACTAATTGAAATTTAAATGCGTTGTTTCCGAAGAAACGTTGCACGGCACATTTGCACCATACTCATTCCCCGACACGTAACATGTACCAAGACACGGAGGGAGGGAGTGATGGATCAGATTCTTATTAATATTGTTATTTCGTTTAGTATTTAGTTAGTTATTATGAAATAAAATGTATAAAAACATAAATAAATAATATTTCCTTCACATTCAATAACAAAAGCAATAACTATTGACTCGAAAATCGAGGTTGATAAATGCGGTACGGAGTGCGGCACGCGTCTACTGGTGGGAAATGATGGGACGCGCCCGCCGGAGGGTTAATGCTATAGTGCGCCAAGAAAGTCTCCCTGCGCCGAGTCGATTCAGGACTTCGTAATAAAAACTGCATTTATGTTTGTAAAAAACGGATCACTGGGAAACAAGTGAAACGAACAACACTTACATCATCTATTGTGATTGTGGTGAGTACGCAATTTACGGGTTGAAGCTGCAGCTCGTGCTACCAACATAATTTATTTGCCAAGCACTCTCACCAGCAAGATGCCACTGTGGAGAGACTTTTCTGACGCTCTATATAACATGGGGCCTCATTGAAGGTAATATTTAGGTTTGGATTCCTTGTCAACCACATTTACAATATTATGTAAATATAGTGTTAAATATAGTGCATATCAATGAATCAACCTTTGTGTACGTCATTTGGACATATTTCTTGATCTGGAAGAAATTATTCTTTGTTTTTGTTTTTCCCAGAATAGAGGCTTAAAACATCCGTCAAATTGTTTATAATGCCACGATTCATTGCAACATTGAAAGGTGATGGATTCCGAAATTCCAACATGGCCTCCAGACATGACTTCCTTTTTCTTCACAACATATAAAACAATACAAAAACTTACAGAACGGACAACGATATACTCTCAATCTCAAAAATAGTTTACCCTGTTTGTGGGTATACATACCCTGTTTGTGGGTATGATATTTCAAACAAATGAATAACTTCTCGCAGTGAACAACTTCTCAGTGAAACGCAGTGAATAACGCAAATTAATCATTTGGCGAAAACGAATGTTTCAGGGATCGTCTTTTACAATACGGCGGTTTTTTATAACAGATATCCCGAAAAGAGGTCCACGAGCCTGCAGCCTCTCTGCCAGGAGATCGCCTCCATTGGTGGTTCACACAATGTAGCGGGAGCGCATAGTTGGTTAAGAGAACTAACCCAGACGCCTGCGAGATTCTATGAACACTGGAAAGAAGCCAACAATTCCCTCGCAATTTATCGAGGTCAGTGGCGATCACACCGACATGGAGGATATAAAGCACTTAGCTTTTCTAAAAATCTTATTTGATGAAGATTAGAGTTAAACTCCGCAATTGCGGTACACATGCGGATCGTTCTCATATAGTAAATGCTCTGCTATTAATCCAAGAAAATTGGCTCGATTATGGCTCGCGAGTGTAATAATTATACCAATGAAACTTACTCCTATTACTAATAAATAAATATATTTAAATGACTAAAATTGTTCGCAGTAGCGCAAACTTGCAACAACCGCTACGAGCCACCATTGCGGCAGAATGTTATAATTGGTTGTTGTAATAAGAAGGAATATAATACATTACGTTAAGTTGTTTAAACAATAATGCAGTATGAAAGTAAATATTCTACAAAATTGATTAAAAGTCGTTCTAAATAAATATATACTTTTGTGTCTTGCTTTACTTTCTCCATTGTTATTGTTATTATAGTTTTGATTGTGTATATTGTTTTTTATAAAGCCCGGGCTCTGAATAATTGTCCATTCTTCAACCACAACATTAGTGGTTTTTTTCATATTTGTCATTACATGGGCACCAACGCTAACATTTATATTTGATTCACGTATCCCCGACTTCCAGACAGTCTACTGTCCACTATTATGTAACATCGAAGATAGTGGTACGCAAGATCTAAATCTTCAAAACCGAATTGCAGTTCATAAATTGTTTGGATTGATGCATTGATACTATTAAAGGCTTTTAAATTACTCTCCAGATCACGATATGACACAGTATCACTTCAGAGGGACTCTTCAAGACCGTTGATTTCACAGAACGATAATATTTTCACTCCTAATCACAATTTTCGAAAGACGTCAGCAAATACGCTATCTATATATGAAGTTGATGAATTGGAATCAATGTGATCAACTAAAGAACACGATAAAATAGATAAACGTTAGAACAATGACACTCTGCATAGTATTAGATTGTTAAAAAAAGGCAATGAATTTGAGAAGAAGTGTGCAGACGTGTTAACATCTCACACAGGTGTTTACGTAGACTTTACGTAGTACTGACGTAAATAAAAATGTGATTTGTGGGTACCTGATATCGAAAAAATGTTTTATTAAACGTCTGTCCATCTGTGAACAACAGCAGCGCCTAAACCATGCAGAATTTTTCCCAAAATGGAATATTCCCCGACCCACCTTGCCTGACGCGAGATCCTGCGAATTTAAAAACATTCTTTTAATTTCAGTCCGTAAAACTATATCGCCATTTATTTTCCATTGAAAGAAATAAAAAAATTCCTGGAGAATGAAAGAAATTTTAAAGTGTTCTTGAGATAAGAATTTACAGGACAAGACATTTCCTGCGAAAAATCTCTCCACCATGTTCCTTGGTACAGTAGCAAAAATAATTCCTTTAGATACTCTCGTAGAATTTTATTTGTAGTTTTTCAATTCCATTGCAATCTATATATCAGTGGAACTAAAAAAGCGTTTCGAAGTCTCGAAATGCATTTGCAGACTTGAAAAATTATTAGCGTCTTTATAAACAGCGAGTGCATAGCAATTCTGACGACCGGTGGGCATGCTAAGGTTCTGATGTTGGGGTCGGCCGTACGACCATGCTCGATATTGGACTGTCATAATATGCATCCCTACTCCGTCATTACACTAATTTTTGTTTTTCATAGTTTGTATTCGAAAAATTAAATTTTTCTACAGCATCACTTAGAAATGTCCACAGCGCTTCTACTGATTTTAAGCACAATTTTCTGGACTTTAGAGAAAAAGATAAATCGTCAAGATGTTGCTGTGCAGTAACGGAGAGTTCCTCTGCAAAATGAAATACAGGAAGTCCTGGGAGAAAAGGACGAAACTTCGAATAAAAGCTCTTAAGACAATTTTAAGCCTATTTTGTCTAATAAATTCCCTTGATATTCTGAATGGCTGAGTCGCAATAAGCACTCAAAAGTTGGTTTGTGAAAATACGTTCCATGCGAAAGCAGTCGAATTGTGTGAATTTGATGCTTTTCACTTTCTCGCTTGGAGAAGAAAGAAAGTTATGTACTGCTGCACGAAAAAGCGGTAAATTTTCGGCAGGACCTTGTTCATGAAAAAGTTGATAAATCCAGTTGCAAAATTTAGAAAAAATACCATAACACGTGATGTAGCCAGAATCCATGTTTTATGAGGCCTTGATATCGAAAAATCGAAATATGGCAAAATGTCTGTTTTTCCGTATGTGAAAAACGCTAGAGGCTAAACCGTTTCGCCAATTTTCTACAAAATTTATATTCCCCAATCGATATGGCTGATATCGTCGCGGCCCCTTTAATTCGAAACCGATATTTTAACTTTTGGGAGTTTATTACATGAAACCCCTGATCATTTTTTAAATTTTCAAAAACAAAGCACCATTGTTTGTGATTACATTTTGTTTTTGGATAGTTTGAAGGACGTTTAAGAGAATGATGCAGATCTCATTGAAAACCTTAATTTTCCGAAAATTGCAGAAGTTCTATTTTTTTACGCGTGTTACTACAACTAAAATATTAAAGAAAGAGATTTTTCCCCTAATAAAATATGTTCGGTAAAGATAGATATTGATATAAGGTGATGTACAATTTTTCGAAAATTTGATTACTTTTCGTGTAACTTTGCTTGAAAATACGGGCGAGAAAGTACGTGCTGTTTTAGCACCACTAGTTTATTTCTGTGTTATTTTTTCTTTCTGAACAAATATATTCATTTTTTTGTAAATAATAAACATTTTACATGTTTCTGGAGTGTGTATGTTTCTGCAATGCAAATTTCTACTTAGAAATTGTTTCTAACCAACTTTTGAGTGCTCATTGCGGCTCAGCCACTCGAAAGATCCAAGGAGTTTATCAGACGAAATGGGCTTAAAATTGTCTAAACAGCTTATATTCGAAATTTCGTCGTTTTGTTCCTGGACACTGTGTATAATACATTGTTATGCCCAATATAATAGAAGACGGTGATTTGTTCTTTCGCATGAAAGATTCATCTGTATTATTGGACTCCGAACTTGCACGTGGACTGTAAGGTAAATATGTATTTGGCATTTTGGGTCGATTGTCCGACTTTGTGAGTCAGCTAATGGTGTCTCCCTTGCCTGGGCATAGCTTAATTTCCACGCTTGAGGAGGAAGAGAGACATGAAGCGAACGTGACAAGTCCATACTCGTCATTTCAAGGTCGATGCCACCATCTGGAGTCGTGGCACGGGTAGCATGACGAAATCACCCCTCCATGCAGTTGATCACCTCGCCACAAGAAGGTAGTAGGTAGTCAAAGTCGCCCTGAACTCTTTTACGTATTACACATGAAATACGATTAGACGGGATTTATATACATTTAAGGACGTTTGTTATTTTATTTATTTAGTTTTATTTTTCTTCGCATATCGTCCTTTTTTACATGCGATTCCACCACATTGGAAAACGGCGGGGTTACTACAGGTAGTTTCCTTTCCCGACTCTAGTTGCGCTGAGAAACTCGTGGCATTCCACGAGTGCGACGAAGCCACCAGTAGGAGACCTTGCCATTACTGCTCTAAACTAAACCTGGGGTGGTCGGCCCCGTGGCCGAGATCGCTAAGACAGTAGTGCTGTAGTGATCTCGGATCGAGGGGTCACGGGTTCGAGTCCCGCCTCGGGCATGGTTGTATGTGTTCGTCCTTTCACCCCCTATCATCATCACCATATCATTTCATCCTCATACCATAACGTTACATCCAATAGTGGTTGCTAATGACCTAGATGTTGATGCGACCTTAAATAACAAAAAAGGCAAAAGCCGGCCCCGTGGCTGAGATCGCTAAGCCAGTAGTGATGCAGCGATCTCGCACCGAGGGGTCGCGGGTGCGAGTCCCGCCTCGGGCATAGTTGTATATGTTCGTATTTTCACCCTCTATCATGACCGTATCTTTTCATCCTCATACCATAACGTTACGTCCAATAGTGGTCGCTAATGACCTAGTAGTTAAGTGTACGCTATAGTGGTCGCTAATGACCTAGTAGTTAAGTGTACGCTATAGTGGTCGCTAATGACCTAGTAGTTAAGTGTATGCTATAGTGGTCGCTAATGACCTAGTAGTTAAGTGTATGCTATAGTGGTCGCTAATGACCTAGTAGTTAAGTGTACGCTATAGTGGTCGCTAATGACCTAGTAGTTAAGTGTACGCTATAGTGGTCGCTAATGACCTAGTAGTTAAGTGTACGCTATAGTGGTCGCTAATGACCTAGTAGACCTAAAAGAAAAACTGGGAAGGATGAATAGCGCAGTGCATGGGACTCACCGCTGCCCGGGCGCGGCGCGGGGCGGCGCCGGCGGCGGCGGGGTGCGGGGCGGGGGCGGGAACAGCGCCTCCGCCTCCGGCGCCCACGCAGCGCCGGCGCATGCGCACAGCGGCTGCGGGCGACACAGCATTTCATTGATTAGTGATTCCGGGAGCGTCAACTGCTACGGTCATTACTCCGATTCGTAAAGCGCGTCTTTTTATCGCGGGAGGTGGCGGTGATCTTGCCTCGCTGGATGGCGAGATCCGGCGCCGAACTATCGTCGACCACGCACCGCAATGATTCATTGATTACTGGTGATTGAGGAAGCGTCATTTGATAAAATCATTAGTCCCGAAAGTACTGTGCATGCGTTTTGCTCGGGAGGTGGCGGTGATCTTGCCTCGCTGGATGGCGAGATCCGGCGCCGACCTATCGTCGACCACGCACCGCAATGATTCATTGATTACTGGTGATTGAGGGAGCGTCATTTGATAAAATCATTAGTCCCGAAAGTACTGTGCATGCGTTTTGCTCGGGAGGTGGCGGTGATCTTGTCTCGCTGGATGGCGAGATCCGGCGCCGACCTATCGTCGACCACGCACCGCAATGATTCATTGATTACTGGTGATTGAGGGAGCGTCATTTGATAAAATCATTAGTCCCGAAAGTACTGTGCATGCGTTTTGCTCGGGAGGTGGCGGTGATCTTGTCTCGCTGGATGGCGAGATCCGGCGCCGACCTATCGTCGACCACGCACCGCAATGATTCATTGATTACTGGTGATTGAGGGAGCGTCATTTGATAAAATCATTAGTCCCGAAAGTACTGTGCATGCGTTTTGCTCGGGAGGTGGCGGTGATCTTGTCTCGCTGGATGGCGAGATCCGGCGCCGACCTATCGTCGACCACGCACCGCAATGATTCATTGATTACTGGTGATTGAGGGAGCGTCATTTGATAAAATCATTAGTCCCGAAAGTACTGTGCATGCGTTTTGCTCGGGAGGTGGCGGTGATCTTGTCTCGCTGGATGGCGAGATCCGGAGCCGACCTATCGTCGACCACGCACCGCAATGATTCATTGATTACTGGTGATTGAGGGAGCGTCATTTGATAAAATCATTAGTCCCGAAAGTACTGTGCATGCGTTTTGCTCGGGAGGTGGCGGTGATCTTGTCTCGCTGGATGGCGAGATCCGGCGCCGAACTATCGTCGGCTAGCGGGGTTTCCCCAATGTGTGTAAGTGTAAATATGGGGGGAGGTTAGGGCAAGGAAGAGGAAGGAAAGATTGCAAGCTTCCGTGGCCCGTTTGTTAGGGTTCTACTCCGCCAGTCGCCTGGTGTTGATTGTAGAAACCACGGAAATCTACAGATCAGCCAGCCTCTATAATTCTTCTCAAGACAGCAGCTGAATTCGACCTAGCTAGGGTAAAAAATTCTGCCACTGTCGGGTCTCGAATCCTAGGACCTCCCTACTCCCACCTGTTAGACAAATACGTGACCTTCCTATTATGTATCCACTGGGTATAATAAAAAACATAAACGGAAATACCTTGGATAGTTACCATGCAAAGGAAGCATGCAAGTACAAAAAGATCGAACTACACGAAAATCCTTAGTTCTCATGTCTGAGGTCTACAGAGAATTCCGTCAGCATATAAATCATATAAAAGACTAGGCACTACGAATACGCCATTATGAGAAGGTCATCTTGAAGACAACACAGGAAGACAGATGCAGACTGTGCGGAGAGCAGTCTGAAACAATTGATCATTTTATATCAAGATGCCCAATTCTGGCTAAACATTAATATCTGAAAAGACACGATAAAGTGTGCTCATGTCATGATTGGCGTATAAGTAAAGCTACGAATGTCTCAGAGATAAGCAATAAATGGTACAACGATATACCTAAACCAGTAACAACAGCTGAGCATAACACCATATAGTATGATCAACAGATTCACACAAATCGTACTGTAATGGATAACAAACCATATACGAAGTAGTCAGAAAAAACATGTCTCCTCATTGATGTATCTGTCCCATGTGATGGAAATGTAACACCAAAGTCTGCTGAGAAATATTTAAAATATAAATATCTTGCAATAGAGGTTAGTCGAATGCGGAATGTTAGAACAGAGATAGTGCCAGTAATAATAGATTCCTTGCGCTCCATTCCTAGAGATCTTACGAATCACTTGACTAAGATCCCAGGCTGCAGTAAGCACTACGAAATTTACGATATCGTGCTGTGTGGTACGACGCACATTTTGCAAGGTATTGTGGAAAGAATCAGAACACCGAATCTACACCTTAGGAAGTTGGATGCAAGCTGGTGTGGATTTTTATGTACTACCGGAACTCAAGATCATTCGCCGCGAGAGAGGGAGATAATAATAATAGTAATAATAATAATAATAATAATAATAATAATAATAATCGTAATAATAATAATAATAATAATAATAATAATAATAATAATGAATATGAGGCCATGAGACAGCTATTTGGCCTAACCACTTAGCTGAATTACATTAGTACAAATTTGGAATCTTCAAGTGTGGAGAGCAAATTACATATAAATAACTGGGAGTTCAAAGCAAACGTCTTCTCGGTATACACTTTAAGGTATTGAAATAACTCAGAAAAACCTCAATCAGAATGTGAACTCTACTAACAATAGAACATAAGTTTTAAAGACATCTTTTTTTGTCCTAGAAAAGGATTCATAAAAGAAAAAAGAGGAGATGAAACCAACAGGAGAAAGGTGAGGGAGATGAGACGAAAAGTGGGAGACGAAGAAGAAATAAAAGAAATGTAAAAAGAGTAAGATCATTACAAGGGCAATGCATATCCTTATACATTGCAACGCACTAGGATTTTACAGAGAGTAACAGTTCAAAGTTCAGTTTAATAATGCGACGTGCAGCAGAATTTTTCTACGTTTGTGTTCGCGTATTTGTTGTTAAATTGAACCCCAAAGGCACTCTCTGACGCCGTTGTACTCGCACGGGTTTGTGTGTTGGGAGTTCCTTCTTCCACCGGGCCCTGTGTTGCTCGCCGTTTTATCTTATAGGAATTTCCGGTGAGCAGTACGGCGTCCGTGGTTTGGCCATCCCACTGCCCACAGCGTCAACACCACATGTCAGGAAAGCAGCCAGGAGATTACAGCTTGTTCAGGCTCTTGCGGTCGGAAATACCTGCACAGGGATCCCTGCAAGCTGATGTAAAGGTCGGCGCTGGATTTCATGTTCCAGCGGGCGAGGATTAATTTCCCACGATATGACATGAACTACATATATGGACATAATGTCCTAAAGCCGCGTCCACATGATGCGTCTTTTCGTTCAATTTTGCGCATGCGTCCAACTCATGCGTGTAGCGCAAGCAGCGCATGCGTTTGGGGCATGCGTCCTTTCGTCAAAACGATGGACGCATGCAATAGCGCAAGCTTCCCAGAGCTGACGGGAATCTCGTTCGTCTTTCTCGTGCGCTTCCTCCAAAGAATGTGTATTTCATAGCGAAGTCATCCGGAATATCGAGCCGTAAGAATTCTTTGGTAGAGTTCTGAATTATTTTGTGTTGTCCGTCTACGTTTTATTGCGAATTTGCTGCAGACTATTCATTTATTATATACTTACGGTAATATCAATTTTTAACATATACATTTATTAAGGTAAATTGTGGAAACTAATGAAAATAAACATATGATGATTTCAATTTATTTTCGGTGTGTTGTAGTGACAAGATAATATTTAGTTCTCCCTATTATTTTATTCTTATTTTATTTCCTTCTCATTTTATTTTTGCGGTAATGCCAATTTTCGAAATTTATGTAATAAATTATATATCTGAAACAAATAAATGCAATAGCTGTTTTTTAAGGTTATGTATTTTCAGAATGTCGCTTGAAAACAAAGAACTCACTCCTCAGTTCATTCAAGATTATAGGGAAAAGGAAGTTTTTCTCTTCTTTCGACTGATTATAAAATAAGCTGCCGAAATTGTCGTGCAAATAGCTGCTGGATCCATTGTACAGAATAGAACAAGCACCGCACAGAGTTGCACCGTGTGGACAGGGTAGCGCACGTGCGCTGTGTGGAACGTTCGTCTTTCAACTTTGCGCATGCCATTTTATTCCCGTGACGCACAGAAAAGACGCATCGTGTGGACGCGCCTTAAGTAGGTGACTAGCCGAGAAACACTCACGCACTCTGCTCTCAGTGAACAATGCGACTCTGTGGAACGCACACAACTGTCTAATGTGGTTGAATAACCCGTTGTGGTTGAGTAGCACCCGTATAGATTGCCTTCCATCTATGGGACGGGGATTCAAATACTATACGATCCATGTGGAATTTGTTGTGGACAACGTTCCTTAGCAACTGGTTTTCTCGGTGTACTCTCGTTTCTCTGCCTCTCAGTTGACTATTGTTTCATAATCATTCACTTTATCTTCATATACACCGAACAACAAAACATCAAAATCGTTCCATCCATTGGCTTAAACACTGGTATAGTAATAAAGGATGTCCAGTTGTTATCATTCACGCTTTCGGAACGTTGTATTGTTGGGAGACAACCACAAAACAACGCGAGTCGAATGGAAATATTGTGAACTGTGGTAATCGCGAACGGCGCCACAGAAACAGGGGCGATTCGGGGTCTGTAATTCACGCACCTGCCTGTTTCAGGAGTCCATTGTCAGACTTTTCAGGTTTCATTTTTGCCAGACTTTTTACCCGACACGCTTTACCGCAACTCTTGTTTAAGCTCAGCGTCAGCCTAACTGTGCATCTCGCCCTCCAATTAATCCGTCGTTCTACTTTCTTAGGACGGACCGGAGAGGTGGCTCAGTGCATCAACTGACGGCACTGACAGGGAGGTTCTAGCTTCTCAGCTAGGTCGAATTAAGTTGCTGTCCGGAGGAGAATTCTATCGGCCGGCTGCTCTGATCGGTAGATTTCAGTGGTTTCTCCGATCACTACCAGGCGAATACCGTAGCAGTACACTAACAAACGGGCCACGGACCGCGCGCGATCTTTCCTTCCTCTTCTCTGTTCTATCCTCATCCCTTAAACTCATTTACACTAGCATGGCGTACTACCACACTTGCCGCGAGATCGGTCGGGGGTTTAGAGCTTGTTCCGGCTGGGGCGGTATCCCGCTCGTGGGAGATACCTGGTTGGGAAACCTCTCTAGTCGACGGTAGGTCGGCGCCGGACCTCGCCATTCAGCGGAAGAAGATCACCGCCACATGAAAAACCTGCACTACGCTAATGGGAGCAATGATCTCAGTAGTTGACGCGCCCAGAATCACTAACAAATTTAAAACATTAAAATCATTAAAACAACATTAAAATCGCTTGTGTAACAGAAACCCACTTGATCCCCGGGGAAAGGTTCAACGTACGAGGCTACGTTTCTTACAGAAATGATAGAATTACAAAAGTCTCAGCTTCCGGTGGCGTTGCCATTTTTGTTTCTAAGGAATTGAAACATGAACAGATTTCGACTCCACTATCAGCGAACCTCGAATCGATTGGAATTAAAATAACCCTAAACTCCAGAACTTTAAATATAATACCAGCATACAAATCCCCTAACAAAGCTTTCCCATTATTAACATATCAAACAATTTTAGTGTAAATAGCCCAACAATCATGATTGGAGATTTTAATAGCAAGAATGGCATGGAGGTTGTAATTCAACAACTTGGCAAGGCAAAAAATTGTCGGAATTTATAGCTTCCTCTAATATAAAATTATTTTCTTCACAGGAACCTACTCGGTATGCTACTAACTCCAATGTTATCCCTGATATTTTGGATACTGTTCTAACTAAATATATTAATTTCCCGATATACCAAAGTGTATTACCAGAGCTCGATTCTGAGAACTGCCCGGTGGTCATCTCGCTTTCTTTGCCAAGTGACAAAACCAACGCTAATGAATTAAAAGGAAATACTGACTGGAATAAGCATGCCTAGTTAATGCTTCTCAATTACACATACTCAGAAAATCTTAATACCTCTAGTAACGTTGATAATGAAATTACGTCTTTCAAACAGTCGTCTACGCCTTATCGAATTCCAAAAAGGAAATCAATACCCCTAAATATAATTAATCTAATTAAAGCTAACAATAATCTAAGACGGTTCTGGCAACGCTCAAGGCGGTCAGATATTAAGAAAAAAGTTAACCAGATAACGCGTAAGAAAAAAAAACCGTTTAGATAAATTACGTCTACAGAACTACAATAAATTTATTGCGGAAATCTACCCTAACTCAAGGCTTCTTTAGTCTGCTGTTAAAGACTTGCCAAAGAAAAAGTAAAAATTCCTCCTTTACGACATGGCTCAGAAACAATGTATTCTGACAAAGAAATTCAGAAATCTTTGCTCTACATTTAGAGAACACGTTCAAACCACATCGCGTTTCCTATATACCACTTAATACAGAAATAGTAAACTACCTCAGTACTAATATCCCCACTGTGGCACTACCCAACAAATTCATTTCTCGTTCGGAAACTATCTCAGTGATTAAACTCCTGAAATTAAGAAAATCTCCTGGCATCGACGGTATTAATAATGTCTGCATCAAAATGCTCGGTAAACCATCTATAGCGGCTTTAACTGCAATACTTAATGCATCTTTAAGATGCAACTATTTTCCTACTGCTTGGAAAAGAGCAGTTATTTTACCAGTCTGCAAACACAAAAAAAAACAAAGATAGCTGAAAACTTTAGACCTATTAGTCTTCTTCCAATATTATCAAAAATCTACGTTTAATCCATACAAGGTTAACAAAATTTATCAACAATATAAAAACAATCCCATCGGAACAATTCAAACGAAACCAAACCAAACCATTCTACTACGCATCAATTATTACGTATTACCGAAGCCATAGCTAGCGGTTTTCACCAAAAGAAACATACAGTGACAGTCTTCCTCTACGTAAGTCAGGCTTATGACAGAGTTTGGCATCATGGCTTCCTATACAAAATGTAATCTTTAGGTATACCAGAATACCTATTAAAGATCACGAAGAGTTTCCTCTCGAACAGATCATTTATCGTAAAAGTCAATGTAGATATACCTACCCCACACACTATTGACCACCACAGGGTTCACTTCTCTCTCCCTTATTATGTAACATTTTTCAGCCACGTTATTCCAATTGAAGGCGACTCCAAAGTAGCTTTATACGCCGATGATATTGCACCATTCACCTCTCACAGTGATATCATAATAGCGAAGGAGAATATTCAAAACAATATAAACAATTATATTAAATGGACTCAGAAATGGAGAATAAAGCTCAATTATAATAAGTGTTAAGGAAAGATATTCAGTGAATATTATTCACATTACGCCGACCAAAAAATCCCCCCGAACTTGACATCAATGAAAATCGCATCCTGTGGACTTCTTCACCAGTGAAGTACGTAGGAGTATTATTTGACAAAAGATTAACGTGGAAATCCCATATCCACACAACTACTAATAAATCTTTGGTCAAAACGTCGAAAGTGTTTCCTTTAACTCTAGATCTGCCACTAGTATCGAAAGCCGAATATTACTGTACAAAACAATTATTCAACCCACTCTAACCTATGCATGTCCTGTATGGGGTGGCGCAGTACCCAGTAACCTTCAAAAGTTAGTTGCATTCCAACATAAGTTCCTAAGAAAGAACCTCAAGGCACCATGGTTAATTTCAAATTCCCCAATTCATCGCGAGCTAAATATATTGCCATTGAACGAACAAACAAAATAGCTGACCATTTCTATCAAAATGTTTACTCTTCCCCCTGTTCCACAATATTTAATCTGGGCCGCCGTGCTTCATGGCCTCGTATTAAATCAAGATTCCCCAAGGATAGACTGAGGCCACCGTAACTTCTGTCTCTACACCTTTCTAGCACTACCTTAATTTCAACGTAACACCTCAAACCTGAACCTTGAAGCCTGAACAAATCTTCGAACCTTAGACCATGTTTTCACGAGTAGGAATAAATACTCATTTGCTATAGATGGCCATATCCAAAACGTTATAATATAAAATGTACTGTTTTCAAACCCTTCGAGAGACAGAAATGTCAAACGAGAAGAAATAAATTAAAAAAAACTAACAATCAATCAATGAATGAATCTTAGGACGAGAATGCTTCGCTCAATGCTCTCTAGAGGCTTCACAAAGCTGTATCTGGCACACGTTTATGCGGTCAGACATTGGGGATACGTTCAATCACGAACCAGTTTCCTGAAAAATATCAGGAGTCGACGGGTTTCGCCAGTGGCAGTTTTTACCTTAGGGACTGTGGCCACAGACGCTCTTTACCTGGACGCATGAAACTGTCGCGTTCCTCGAAAGTGTATGGGCAACATAACGTGTACTTGATTGTCCGGGAGACGCGCATCCTAGGCACAAATGCCAACGTTCCCGCCTTCATTCTGCGATCTTCCTCTGCGAGAAATATCTGTGAGTGGCCACCTTTACAGTCTCACACAGGATTGTCAATAATATTCATGTAAAAGAGAGGACACTCGATAAGCAAAAAAAAATGCATCAACACATTTCTTTTTATAAATATTTCATTTAGACTAACAGACTAGACTAGATTCAGCTCTATTTATTTCTCCTTTCCATTTGCGATTCAAGTGAAAAGTTTCGCTCACAACATGCAGATGATGATCTGAGCGTCACTAGGCAGAGACAGTCATGCACGCATGTGTCAGCGTTCAGAAAAAGTTTATTCATACTTTCTATTCCAAATCAAACAATAAACGATACAACGCAGTATATTTAGTCATGTGATAAAATAAATGACTACATCTGTTAAAAATTTACTAAAAGGAGGACATTTAAAATACAAAGGAGGACGAGAGGACAATAGACGTCAATGCACGACTGTTCCCCCAAATTGAGGAGGTTGGCAAACCCTTGTTGCACACCAAAGGAGATATCAACGGCTGGCATCAATGTCGTTTGTTTCCAATTTGTTTAGAATTTACTGTTTCATTGGTTATTGTTGGAAACTTTCGTAACCCTACGTGATAGTTTCGTCTTTCAACGCTTATCGGATGTTTACAAAATAATTCGAGGCCCTCGCCATGCGTAATCGCTTCGAGGTATGCGGCGTTTTCTTGCAGCCATGCGTGCTCATAAACACGTTGCAATATTATTTTAGTAGCTGTCGAAAGAGCAGTTGTGCATTCGCAAAAACATGTTGAACTAGTTATTCAAAACAAAGGACATATCCTCGCGGGAGGATTGCAAGAACAGAAAATGTTCACAATGTATACGACCGTGCAATACTACAGTAACTGATAATATTTTAAAACAATCTTGCAGTAAATTTTATTGTATTTGACTATATGTAGTATTAATTCTTAAGTATACCCTGCCCATAAGAACTAACCTCTCCATTGATGTTCTGTGGGTATGAGAATGGCATTGTTGTGCGCGTTGTAAGGCCTGCGCGAAACCTGTTATTGTTACTCTTGCATTGTTAGTTAAGACGCATCAGCAACGCGCTCGCCGAACGCCCGGCTCAACTTTTTGATTCTATGATCACATTTTCCTGAAAGCCCTTTGGATGGATGGCCAAATGGCAAGCATGTGAGCCGTTGGGTCAAAAGTGGTGTAAGCCAAATTTTGGAAGATTTGAGTTAGATGCACTGGTAGATGGTTTGAACATTGTTCCATCGCGGGATTAAAATGGTGTGAGTCAAACTTTAATATTTCTTAGCTAGAGGCCAGTATAATGCAGAGGTAGCCAAAAAGTGGTTCAGTCCGCTGCATGCAATTGTGGTGTAAGTCACAGGTGGGACGAAACAACAGCTTCCAGGGGCTCCCAAGAAATAGCTTCTTGTTTATCTGCACCCATCACAGAAGAAGCAACTCGAAAAAAATACATTTAATAGCTTTTAGCGATACGTGCACAGGTCAAAATCTCAACTTCAAAATTGCTCTCACGTGGTTGAAAATCGTTAAAAAATCCCTATTTTCCCTATTTTTTACATTACATTACTCAGACGAAAATTGTGCATGCCAATTATTTGAATGTGAGTCATAGTTTTTAGAAACGGTGTGTGCAAAACTGGTGAACGTCAACAGTGCAGTTAATTAATTAATAAGCAATGTTTCACTCCAAAATATCAGTAGTAAATTAAAAGAATATCTCCTTAACACGTTCACAACACTTTAGGTCATTTATTTCTAATGTGATATACCAAAATGGTAGCCAATAACATTACCGAGTTATGTCGTATTTCAGAAGTGGAGTATAGTTGAGTTAAGAGACGATCCTAGCGGTCGCTATCGAAGCGGGGCGGTAGAGAGAAAACAACCGTCATTAGGATTCATTTTGGTAACAGAAAATATATATGGAAATCAATTGTCGAGGCGGAAGAACATTGTATGTTGGTAACAAAAGAAGGATACAGTTTTTTAAGCTTGAATATGACGGGGGGCATTCACTCTTGCTCACGACGTGGTAGCGAGCAGATCAAAGATTTAGCTGGGATTGGGGATAAGAAATCTTGCAGTTTAAAATATTTCAAACGAAGTCAGATTGAAAAGGAATCGCAACAGGGATTGGTAGTAGTTTTTACCAGAGAACGTGGGATTAATATAAAAGTTATTTTCATAATATTAGAGCAGGATAAGACGTAATTCAGGAAAAAGACTGGGATTTTCATTGTGGAACAGTACGCGTCCGTCCGTGACACAAGCATAGGGAAGTTAACGGGACATTAATTTTTTAATTTAACGAACGATATAGTTTAATATTGAACGAACGGAGATTTTTTTCGGAAGAAAAGTCATCGCAGGACAGCTGAGAAGGTTCTACGAGGCGCTGTCGAAGGGGAACTGAAGAATGGGCGCGCAGAATTAAATGGTGCAGAGGTCTTTTGTTTTTGAACTATTAGAAATGCAAAACCGGTCATGACCAAAAGAGTTTGAGGTTTAACAAAAACTTCGAAGCTTTTATTACAGCTATCTTGTTTTAAAGTTTACTGTAAAGTTGAATCATTTTTTATAATAAATCACAGTAGATATTTTGGAAAGAAAACTGATCATTATTTTACAATACGTACAATCCAGAATTATTTGTTCTTTTAACGGAATTTTCAGATTCCTTACCACTCCGTACGGAAGGCAGATTTAATAAGTTATCGCAGAACGGGTAAGCTATACTTATAAATTCGAACCCGACCGACTGAGCCAGTCCCTCTGACCGGGAGGTCCGAGGTTCGAGTCCCGACGGCGGCAGGATTTTCGACACTAGGTTGTCAGCTAGGTCGAATTCAGTCGCTGTCTGGAGGAGAATTCTAGCAGCCGGCTGTTCTGATCGGTAGTTTTCCGTGGTTTCTCCGATCAACACCAGGCGAATGCCGGAGCAGTACCCTAAAAAACGGGCCACGGACCGCGCGCGATCTTTCCTTCCTCTTCCTTGTCCTGTCCTCACCCCTTACACACACACACTTACACACTTACACTAACATGCACTACATTACCACACCTGCCAGGAGACCGGTCGGGAGCTGAGAGCTTGTCCCAGCAGGTGCGGTGCCCCGCTGGTGGGAGATAACTGGTTCAGGGGAAAACCCTGCTAGTCGACGGAAGGTCGGTGCCAGATCACGCCATCCAGCGGGGAAAAGATCATCGCCACCTCCAGAGAAAAACACGCACTAAACTAACGGGACTAATGACCTAAGTAGTTGACGCGCCCGGAAACACCAATCAATCAATCAAAACCGACCTAGCAAGTACGGCATAGTGAAGACTGATAAAATTAGTTTGCAGACAAGAGCGAATAATCACATTCATAATTATTTCCTGGCACGCAAATTACCAAAAACAAATAATTAAAATATTCGGAAACAGTTACGAGTATTTGTCAGATTAGTTTGTTCGAGTAAATTGATATATTTCAAACAGCTTGCCAAAGCCAGGGTGTTAGCACATTTTGGTCGGCGCGGACAAGTTCCTGCGACTTCCGCCCACCTGGGCACTCTTTGGGGTACTTCCCGCTAAATTATGGGAGTTCCATGCTAGACCAGGGTGTCATGAGGGCGCCAATTCCAAAATTCGCGCGTCCCACTTAAAAAATCCAAACACTTTCAACCTCCCGTGTATAACAAAAAGGGTTGTGTTGCACTTAATAGCCTCTATTTATGACCCATTAGGGTTTGTGAATCCTTTCTTGGTAAAGTTGAAGCTTTTTCTGCAAAAATTGTGGTCTTTACAGTTGGATTGGGATACTCCTCTTGATTCTGATCTTACTTGTTGTTGGCAGTCCTTGGTTAATGAGATTGTTTTACTGCCATCAATTATATTCCCACGCAAGGTGTTACCCCAGGGTCACCTTCCCTCTTGTCTGGTAGGATTCTGTGATGCCTCTCATAAGGCGTACGGAGCTGCATTATACTTAGTTAATCATGATTCTGCATCCGTTGCGCATAGCCACTTGTTGTGCTCTAAATCAAGACTTGCTCTCCTGGCAGGGTCTACTATTCCTCGCTTGGAGTTGTGTAGTGCATTGTTGTTGGTAGAATTGACCAAGAAGGTAATAAGAGCATTGGAAATTGTGTGTTCTATTAATCAAGTGTATCTTTTTTCAGATAGTTCTATTGTTTTGCACTGGTTGGTGAAAAGCAATCATAAATTGGATGCTTTCACTGCGCATAGAGTTTCAAAGATAGTGGCATCCTATCCACTATCTTGTTGGCGCCATGTAAGCTCGAGACAGAATCCCGCTGATCTGCTAACCCGTGGTGTCTCCCCCCAGGCACTGCAACACAGTACCCTCTGGTTTGTAGGACCGCCGTGGCTGAAGCAGCCAGTGTCAATGTGGGCCAAGCCGTTTGTCGATGCTGAGGTAGCGGATAATGGTAAGGTAGATGCTCTCTGTTGTATGTTCACTGCATACCAAACAAGTATGCCCTCGTCAGATGTAGGTGAAAACCAAAATTCATTTGTTCAAGTGCTGCTTAGCAGATATTCAAAATATCACAAATTGATAAGGGTGTTGGCGCTATGCTTAAGATTCATTAACAATATACGGGCTGCAATTGTTGCTCGCATTGACCCTGCTTCGGCTCAGATTTGGAGAAAGGGTTGGTTGGCACCGCTTGAATTGAGAGAAGCCACAGTGGTTATTATAAGGCTCATTCAACAAGACATGTACCCCCTTGAATATAAGGCACTTTCAAAAGAAAAGGGATTACCTCCCAAGTCATCGCTCCTTAGCTTGAATCCTTATCTAGGCCCTGATGGGCTTTTACGGGTGGGTGGCCGTTTAATGAATTCTCAGGTGGAGAGGCTAAACAAGCATCCTATTATACTTCCGCCTAACCACAAATTTACCGTCCTGTTCTTAGAAATGATACACCTCGCATTTCTACATGCGGGCTTAGCATTGATGATGGGATGTGTGCGCCAGCAGTATTGGATTCCCTCCCTAAGACGGGTAGCAAAGAAAGTAATCAATGCTTGTCTGACTTGCAAGAGTTGGCGCGCAATTCCTCTTGGCCAGATTATGGGTTCATTGCCCCCTAGCCGCGTAAATCCTTCTCGGCCATGGGCTCACACATCCTTAGATTATTGTGGCCCAATTTTGACAAGGCCGTCTCTCACGAGATCAAAAATGTCTCAGAAGACTTGGATTGCTGTATTTATATGTCATTCCACGAAAGCTTCGCATTTAGAAATCGTCGAAAATCTATCCTCCTCTCAATTCATTGCGGCCTTTGAACGTTTTGGATCGAGAAGAGGTTATCCTGTGCACATGTACAGTGATAACGCTAGTACATTCAAAAGTGCTAGTCGTATCCTAGCCGAGGCTAATCGCTTTGTTCTTTCCGCTCGGGATTTAGAGGTTATCACCAAATTTTTATCAGTGCAGGGTACCTCCTGGCACTTTTGTCCCACCTACTCTCCGCACCGAAACTCGTTGGCTGAGGCTTGTGTTAAAAGTCTAAAATTCCATTTGCGTCGCGCTTTAGGGCAACAAGTTGTGCCCTTGCTTACATTGTACACCCTCTTAGCCAAAATAGAAGCTTGTTTAAACTCAAGACCGCTTGAAGTCACGTCTACAGATACGGATGTGAATTTGATTTTGACCCCGAATCACTTAGTCTACGGGCACGCGCTTAATTCTCTTCCTATAGATACTGACTCGCCTCTTGTGCAGATAACTCCTGCGCAACAATTCCGCCATTTAAATAACAAATTAGCAATAATTTGGAAATATTGGTCTCGAAACTACCTTCACACCTTGCAACAAAGGGTGAAGTGGAAAAGGGAGTCACCACCATTAGGTGTAAATGATTTAGTACTTTTAATTGAGGAATCTCCGCCCTCTCAATGGAAATTAGGTGTAGTGGAGAAATTGTTCCCTGATCAAGCCGGGGTTGTGCGTACTGTTGAAGTACGAACTAGCCAGGGTAAATTATTGCGACCAGTACAAAAACTATGTGCACTGGCTAGATCCTCCCATGAATAAGCCCCAACCATTATATTTATCTCTACTCCTTCCCCCTCGGTCGACCAGAGATGCTCAGCTGATTTTTTCTTTCTCTTTGCCGTCTGGTAATCAGGCGTGCCATTATTATTTTATAGGTCATACTGTGTGGGCCTGCCACTTGGCGTTTTTTTTTAAATTCCTTGTTGTATTAATTGGTGTATAATTTTTTGATTAAGCACTGCTACAAATTCTATGTGATTTTGTTACTTCTAGGTTAGGATAATTGTTACGAGGTACTCGGTAATGGTTCGAGGTGATTACAATATGTACGCTAGGCAAACGCCTATGCTTTCGTTTGTTGTATGCCCTCCTCACGTGTATATAGTAGGAATGGAGTCTCTCAAGATAATGCAGAACTGTGGTGGACTTCTCAGTGCTTGTTACTGACAGAAGTGAGTGGGAGACGGACGGTGCCGAACTCGAGCATCGTCATGCGCCCGGCCCCAATAAATGTTAGCACATTTTGGTCGGCGCGGACAAGTTCCTGCGACTTCCGCCCACCTGGGCACTTTTTGGGGTACTTCCCGCTAAATTATGGGAGTTCCATGCTAGACCAGGGTGTCATGGGGGCGCCAATTCCAAAATTCGCGCGTCCCACTTAAAAAAAAATCAATCGATCATCAATCAATCAATCAATCCATCAATCAATGAAATGGAATGAAGACATTAATTAAATCATTGTTTCCCCGCGCCTTGATGCATGTGACAGTTCTTCCGCCGCCCTGCCAGGTTGCAATCGGCTACCCTCGCCGCCGACACCGGTGACGTCACTACATCACCACCGTCACCGCCGCCACCAACACCATCGCGCCGTCGCGCCCGTATCTCTCCCCCCGCCTACGTCCGCCCCCCGCCGCCAGCTAGCCGGCTGCCCGCCCCTCTGCGCCCTGCCCGGGGTCGGAACCCGGGGCAACGCCAGAACACGCGCGGACAGCGGGCGACACAGCTGGTGGAGTGTGGGCCAAGCGGAAGGAGCTATGGTGGACCGGGAGCACGAAGCATCCACGGCGGTGAAGGGCATTTTTCACGCTTTCTGCATTTGAGACCCTCTACTAGACAGCGGTGTGATTTGTAGGAGCGGTGGTGCTGTGACAGTGGTGTGGTTCGACAACCCAGCCATGTGTGCCTCGTAACCTTTCAATGTTACATTCATTTGGTTTTTGCTTGCTGTGTTAGTCAGGTAGCATCGCTTGGTCAGTGTGTGCCTTTAATTTTGTGTTTCGCAACACTGCAAGAGTTTTGTGAAATTGTAAAAGGTTTTTTTTGTATTCTTTGACACAGGGCAAATTAATTAGATAATTTAGTGCATTATAGTTTTACAGCGTTTTTAGTTTACATGACATTTTCTGGAAAGTATGCTTTTGACTTACACCACTTTTGCCCTCAACGGCTCATATATTTTTTGTTTAGCTCAAATGGATAAATTGTCGTACGCTACACTCCGAGTACCGAATGTGTGAAGCCGCCTTCAGTACTTGTTTCTCTGTGTTTGAACAGAACAATTAAACCGACATGACCATTTATCTTTCTTAGTATTTCGTTACCTTTAGACAGTTTATTGGAATTTATGAAAACACTTAACATATGATCCATTGTATTACAAACAAAAAGTTCCAATACAATCAGAAAGCAAACAAACAAAGAAATGTCCACATAATCTACATGACATAGTCTTCTTACAAGCTTAATTGATTCCGTGAACTGATAAGTGCTTTTATCTTCCTGAAGCAATATCTTTCTATTTTCTTTATCACGTACTTCTCTGGCTTACGCTTCTAAGACACAAGATGTACATTTTGTGAAAAGATTAGAACGGGATAAACAATCCGAGGCTTAATTTCCTATTCAGTTGCCTGACATTTGTTTAAAATTATCAACAGTTTTTACTATCTTTGTATTTCATGAAATTGAGATGAGTATTTCCAAAATAAATAAAAACCCAACTTCAAGAGAGTGAGATTGGTCTTTGAATCAAGATAACAAAAATATCACCTGAGTGATGAGCAATTACCCCACCCAGAAATGATGCAATTCTCAAGTACTATTATTATTATTATTATTATTATTATTATTATTATTATTCCACTACATCACGACTAAAGATGTCATGAGTCGTCTCAAAATAAAATGTGCTTCAGGTTGCTACCAGCGACCTAAGAAGCAGATCTAGGAACTGTCGGTACCTCTACAATACTTTGCGCAAAATGTGGGCTGTTCCAAACAATGCAGTTTCTGGCACTTCCCAGTCTTTTGAACTACCCGGGAATTTAGCCAAGTTCTTACACAAATTTTGCGGAACAAATCCCGGAGCTTCAATGGCTATCGGTACGACCTGTGCTTTTACGCCCCACATTCGGCTGACCTCGATTTCGAAACTCTTGTATTTAAGACGTTTCTCTACCTCCTTGGTAACTACGTTTTGATCGCAAGGTACAGCAACATCGACAAGTAGACACGATCTTTTCTCCAAATCTCGGATAACTGTATCCGGTTTGTTTGCCGCTATCTTGCGATCATTTTGGATTTGTATACAATCCAACAGACGTCACCGGCTTTGGTGGGTGTTCGTACCACTTGAGGCATGTGTTTGGAACTTCGAGGGCGGTAGAGATCTGCCAGTGGAGTAGCTACATCCGAGACTCGAACCCTAGGTGTTCCCGGTGAGAGCCGCCGCAATGCTAATGTTTATAATAGTAATGCTAATGTTTAGAAAAAAATGTTTAATGTAACAAAACAAAGATATATAATGAATTAGTTTACGTTTGCATTGTATACATTTAAAAAAATATTTAATACGCCTGTAACAAGTAATGTACTTCAGCTTCCGGGTCAATGACCCCCATCTCGATCAGGTTTTTGTCCAGTTTCCCTGATTCATAGAGCAAATGCTGAGATGGCCCCTTGTTTTGCTTCTGGACGTAAATGTAGCTTCACTGTGCGCACGTTTTGTTGAGCACTCCTTTGCTTGTAGTTCATTTACCGTTGAAATTGATTTTCTATAACTCGGGAACAAACATTTTTGAAATACTTTGATTTTTCTAAAATAATTATTTTCTAAATTCATTTTTTCGTGTTTTTTTTTTTAATTCTGGCCCTCAAGAAAATGTGCGCAGATAAATTTCTTTCCCCACACGTCATATACAGTTTTTACTGTTTTTTGACAAATAAATAAATGCTGGCGTGCGCGCGTGTGCTCACCTGCGCCGTGCGGAAGGGGGCGTGCGGGGTGCGGCGCCGCACGCGGATGGTGTCGCTGAAGTAGGAGTAGACGGCCGCCCCCGCGCCCTCCGCGCCGCCGCCCACGCCGCCCCCCACGCCCCCCACGCCGCCCGCGCTGCCGCTCCTCTTGACGATGCGGATCGTGTCCGTCACCTGACGCACCAAGCGAAAACGTCCCAGCGACCAATCGCTGCACGCGCTTAAAGAAGACGGACCACGAACGGTATACACGTTCAATGGATCGCATCAGGGTTGCCAGACCCCGAGAGAAACCGGCATCAAAGCGATAAAAATATGCCCTACTCCGACTATTAAATGAGCCAGACAAGAACCTCAAGGCAACGTAATGATTGAATGAATCAAAGTTAAAATAGTCGACCCCGTGGCCGAGATGGCTAAATCAGTAGTGCCGTAGTGATCTTGGACCGAGGGGTCGCGGGTTCGAGTCCCGCCTCGGGCATGGTTGTATGTGTTCGTCCTTTCACCCCCTATCACCACCATATCGTTTCGTCCTCGTACCATAACGTTACATCCAATAGTGGTCGCTAATGACGTAGAAGTTGATCGCTAAATGCCCCTTCACGCCCCGATGTCTTCTGCTGGCAGCCTGCTGTTGCCATCACCTACCCTTTTTCATTGAGGACCCTACGTAGCATCTCACCGTGCCTGCAGCGCACACACCTCATATCTTCTCCTCATTCCTGCTTTGTGCAATGCAATATGATTGTGATGACTTATGAGTCACGAGAGTAATTACACAAAACAAACGTTTATTTATACGCATCTTGTGTTTGACACATATTTAAACAGAAAATTGTGGTTGTAGTGCAAACAATCCTCGGCTCATAGGAGCAGCCACTGAAGGTCAATGACATCTGCCATTCTGTTCATTCGCCGTTGCATTCTACAATGTGGGTAAGTACGCTCTGCGCGTCTCTCATGACGTCACGTGGTCTGGACTGCCAATGCTTCCGGGCCACGCTGCAAAAGGTGCTCGATGTAAATCCGTTTCTGTTGCACAGGGCCTTAGCTGCGAACGCTTGCATAAGGAATGTGTCGAGAATTGATTATTTCAAAGAATGATTAATCGATTCATTCCGGTTTTTGAGAAGTAGTGATTCATTGCTGATTCAGTTCTTGCAATTTTAGAACCGAATCGATTTTTTCGTTCAGCTTAATGGATATACAAATGCGTTGCATCAAAAACAGCTATATATATTTTAATTCATGGCTTTTCATTACACATTTGGAATAAAAATAGATATAAGAAATTGCAGTATATAATTTTTAATTTTCCAACTTCTGATGAAAATTCATTTCTATGAAATTGTTTTAGAATTTACTCAGCATTTTCGATTAACTATTTTTAACTTCAAGTAAAACAACTTGTTAACTGAATACTTTCGATTAAAAAGTGTAAGAAACAATTATTCTCAAGTTATATTGGTACTGAGGGAGTAAATTTTAAGAGTGAGTTAAAAGTTAATTTTTGAGAGTAATTTAAAAGAGTGAATAATTTTTAATTTAATAGATTCCATTAATGGCGAATTGAATGTTATGAGGAATCGTACATTATTCAATTCGCTTATATTATTTAATTCGATTTTTAATAGAATGGCTCATCCCTATCTTGCACCCCCAGACGGGTGGGCTCTGTGGCAAGGACTGGCAAGGCGGCAGGAAGACCCCCAAAAATGAAGGTGAGCTGTGAGTGAAATGCTCCGTATTGTCTTGAAAGTAATCGAAGGCTGCGAGATCAATTCAACTCCTAGTCTTCTTCAGATTATGATATTCTGAATGCGTTAGGAATGCAGTTGGTTGCACTAACGCAACATGCTACTTTCATCAATTGAAATCTTTATACACAGGAAATCAATTGCATTTTAAATTCTTTATGTTATAGTCACTTCAACAAGTAGTAGCCTTCTTAAAACAAATATTTCTCTCCCCAAACAGCTAGTGCCGTACACTTTAAGTACCGTAATATAGAAGTAGAGGTAGATATTTGTTATGATGCGATTACGTCATCTTTTTTGTTGATGAAATAGGAATAAGGAACATAACGTCGGTGAACAAGAAAAGTGACTCATCTCAAGAAATGCTTTGTGGAGACGTTTACTTCACAATTAAGGACAAAATGTCACATACCAAATATCGATATTATTGTATTAATAAAATCTATTAATAAAAAAATATCGCTATTTGTTATTAGATTCTTTTCTTTTAACCAACTACATTAAAAAGCCATTTTATCAGTATTGTTCGTTACTGTTAGTACTTATGTGACCTGCTTTTTCATGAAGTAAATACGCATCTTGAAAATAATACATGTTACTGCCTTAAAATTTTTTACCTTTGAGGTCATTTTGCATATTTTTTCTCGATTTTGTCATGGCTTACAATATATATTCATCAGGATACTTTGGATCATTTCACAGGATTCATCAGGATCATTCTACATTTCGACTTTTCGGCACTAGCTTTATTAGTTAAATAGGAGTAAAAAAGGAAAAGAATATAATGTGGTTCGAAGTCGATGTCAAAGAAAATTATATTAAGGAAATCACTGGTATGAAATTTAGAAGTCATTACTAATATGTTGTGATCGAATGTACCAAGCAATCCAGAGGTAACAAAGACAACAAAGTGCATGAAACATTGTTTGCCACAGTAAAAATGTTATGAAGATCTAGGCTGTCTTGTGAATACGCTTGGTGATGTGGTGAGTGTTCAGGTAGCTATTTCGATGTTAAATTCACTGTGACACCAGCGAGTTTTCGTGGTTGGCGGAACATCCGGTCTCCTTTCATTAGGGGGCGCGTCGTGGAATAGTCTTCCGCACCTGGAGCACATAGGGCGGGTGGGTGGCAGGGGTGGGGGCAGGGGCGGGGGCAGGGAGTGGTGTTGGGGGTGGGGGCGGGAGCGGGAGCGGCAGCGGGGGCAGCGATGCATCGGAGAGGCGAGCAGGCTGCATCGTCACGCCCACGTCTGGGCCCATCTGATGGACAGAAATTGCAATGGCCATTCAACAAAATGCGAGATTGCAACACTTGACGGCCTACGAAATGAGGCATTGGGAGGTCAATGGGAATACGTAAGTGGACTTTTTTTGGGAAAATTCAACTAAATTCAAAAAGAACAGATACGAAGTACGTATGTTTTGAATTCAAAAATGTTCTGATCAATGCTTGTAATTAAAAATAAGATAATTGCTGAGATATCATCTTGAACAATACAAAAATGATTCCAGGATTAAATTCCGTCTATAAACTTTGAACTTCTTTTTCTTGAAATTTGGTAAATGACCCTTATACGCCTCGACTTCTCGACGCTCCAATTTATAAGGTACAGGGTTTTCAAGGGCAAATTTTGTAAGAAAAAGTAACATGTGCTTCAAAATATGTATATTTCCAAACTAGAAAAAATAAGATTCACTTTGATAAGATTATCAATGAAACATTACACATTAGTTGTGCTTTGGGTAGTAAAAATAGTTATAGTGTAAAAATCAAATGGACACAATTTATCTTCAAAGAGTTGTACGTCTGACAGGACTTTTGCATAGAGGAAAAAACGAAAGGAACTGAAAAGCTTTTACAACAAACCCTAAAAAACACAGTTTATTACAACAGTATTTAATCAAAATGCAAAATTCCATCTGGAAATAAAATCAACAAAAATAGCACAACAGTTAACATAAGATTCATTGAAAACATATAAATTTAATAAAGAAATTTGTAATTTGGAAAGAATTTCAAAAACTGAAAATCAATGACATTCTTTATTACATTTTTTAACAAAATATGATGCAATATATTACAATTGTGGGTTATTATAGTTTTTACAGTCTTTGTTTGCGAATAAAAATGTCAAGACTATTCACAAGAAAACTGAATATTAAGAATGCTTTTCTTAATCCTTTCTGGTATTTTTAAGTCTTGATATAATACAATTTAATACATTACTACTTCATAAGAATGATCGGCCTTAACGTGACTTAAAAAGTAGTAGGTTTTGTCATTGAATAGAAATGGTGATGCGAAAAAAACTTAATACTTTTCTTTTTAAATGAATACACATAGTTATATCACTTTAATAATTTGACAAACTCTTCAAAATCATCAATAAAATTTAAGCGATGAGTCTCTGAGCCTCCGCCTCGTGATGCACAGCACTTTTAATGAAGGTTGAGACTATTTAGTTGAACATTACTATTAATATTATTGTTTAAGATTTAATTGTCAAAATTACAAGTCTTATTCCACAGTTTATCCACTATTATTCCGTAAATGCAGGCAGTGTTACTCTGCTCGCGCCATATTTTGAAAAGAATTGAACTTACGACAAAACGCCGTAATTAATTTTATGGAATAAATTGTCTACAATGTGTTGTAATAACATTTATCAAAGGATGATATAAAGAAGAGATATTTCCGACAAAATTCTGTGACCTTGGCATTCGATATTTCGAATGCATAAAATTTTAAGGATTTATAATATCGGAACGAAGGTGTAAAAAGAAATTCAGCGACTTTTTCTGAAAGTTGGACCTTTGTTCGTCTAATTTGGCTGGGCAATTTCTGGGCTCCTATTGGATGTATGGAACTGCAGTTTTAACTATTGTGTAGATATCTCCTGGTTAGCTTGAAAAGATCATGAAACATTTCAAAGTTTAGCCACAAAATTTGAGTTTTTACTTTCAGTTACTCTCCCGTGACTAAGAGCCCATGACGCTTCCGAATGGTGCGTCTACTGTCGGAGCATTGCTTAAGTGGAGGCGAGCGGCATAGTCGCATACGAGCTGCGTAGTCGCGCTGCTGTGGCGCACGGTGGCGAACTCGCGCCAGTTGTAAATGGCAGTGCTCAGCCAGAACACAGTTTTAAATGGTAGTGCTCACCCAGAACACAGTTTTAAATGGCAGTGCTCACCCGGAACAGTTGTAAATGGCAGTGCTGAGCCAGAACACAGTTGTAAATGGCAGTGCTGAGCCAGAACACAGTTGTAAATGGCAGTGCTAAGCCAGAACACAGTTGTAAATGGCAGTGCTTAGCCAGAACACAGTTGTAAATGGCAGAGTTTAGCCAATTAACCGTGCCGCCATCGTGAAGCGGCAGAGCTCTTCAGACACAGTCACTCACCGTGAGAGAGGAAAGTTTTACTGCTGTGGCTCAGATGGTCGAAAGGTAGGCACCAGCCGAAACAGGTTCAGTGGCGCATCTACTAGTGTGAACGCTGCTGTTTAGAACTGCGTCTGCGCTGTTAGTGGCGACAGCCACCGAGCGTCACGGCAGCGCCGCTACCCCATTCACCTTCATTGGAAACAATGCTTTGCCAGCAGACGCGCCTCTCGGCAGCGCTGCTGAGTGGAGCCGCGTGAAGGGGCACTTACGAACGCCGCCGTCGAACAAAGGATCGCATCAGGTAAAACGTCGCGGCGAGTGTCCCAATGGGAAGACATCCATTTAAACCAATGCTTTGCTAACGGGGGTGTGTGCGTACGCCTTCCTACGCTGCTAGTGGCGAACGTGGGAAGACCTCCACTCAAACCAATACTTCGCTACCAGCTGCGGTGTTCAGAAGCGCGCTGCAGTGTCTACGTGTGAAGGGGCCCTTAGTGTGGACCACCACGAGAAAAGAAGTTTCACTTCAATCTCTAAGTTTTGGGGGTTAAACCCATCACCTGGCAGAAGTGGTAGGGAACCTCTTCCGGGGGCAGGGGCGTGGCCTGCGGTGGGGGCGGAGGTTGGGGTAGGGGTGGGAGGCGACGGTTGGGTCGCCGGCTGGGCAGCAGGAGCTCCAGCCACGCGGCCCGCGTGGGGGCGGGGGTGGAGGGGACGGGGGCGGGGGCGGGTTCCGAGACTGCGACGCCGCCCCCGTCGCCTCCGGCGCCGCCCGCGGTCTCCGCCGTCGCCCGCCGCCCTCGCCCATCGCTTGCACGGGGCGAAGTCGCGGCGGCCGCAGCTTCTGCGTTGGCCCCTACGACAGGCGACCACACAACACATTTAGTTACACACAGTTAGTAGTTAGTCTGCTTTGGGTACGTCCGCATCTTACGCGTTATTTGAATTACGAATAGTCATTCAAAGGCTGCAACTTGGCACAAAGTGTCACGTTTTGAAAAATACTTAGATGACTTACGATCATTCTTTATTTTTCTTTTATAAACATTTTTTCTTTGTAATATACTGTGGGAAATTGTTTTTTAGAATTTATTGGACTCCATCGATACAAATACTCATAATGTGAAAATGCTTACCTTCCTGCATTAAGCACATTTCAGACGAAATATGAAGAACGAAGAAAAAAAAAGAAGAAAAATTCGAAATTTAATTAAATGGGCAAGTGCAATGCAGCCTGCATCATACATTACGCTGGTACTGTCACGCACTTGCGGAAACGGAGTAAGCCCTTAAAATTCAGCTTTTGCACCCCCGTTGTGAAGTTTGAGGTTCTTTTCAATCTATTACATTTTTGGAGGATTACTTCTTCTGTGTGCCCTACGGCGACTCTCGGTCGGTCAGAAAAGTGCTAAATCTCGAAGTCAATGTACAATTGACCCACTGAAATCCACTAATTTAATCGCACGGGTCTAATATTTTTATTTGAAAAAAAACTTTAGGAACATCTTTTGTTCGCACTCAGCATCGCGCTGATATGTAACGCCTTGTTCAGAGCGATACATTGGAAGTAATTTTTAGGTTTAAGTAACGTTTTGTTTTAATGTAATTAAAATATTTTAAGAGAACACTTTATTTCATGGCAAATAATACCATAATTAGAGCTGATAAAGCTTTTTTAACCTCATACCATTGATTAAGCGGCCACTTTTAACGGCCAAATTTTGCAGAGATCATTAGTGATCGCTTTATACAGGTTTCACTGTACCTAAAACGTTTATAGGTGGACGACGTGCAAGCAAAACACAGCTTGCGCATCAGCAAAAGTCACGTAACTACACACATTGTGACAAACGGCGACACCGAACCGCTACATTGTTGCCATTTGTGAATTTGAGGGCTAACTTTGCCTTCTCCTGATTAGAAGGGGAGAAAAATTTCTCATATCACGAAGTCTGTAAGAAGGAGAAAACTCCGGTGCTGGGGAAATGTAAGAAAACTATCGATAGGTAGTCGGACTCACTTAGCATCAGCGACATCACGATGTCAATGGGAAAAACTTTTACGACATTTTCGACCAATGGCCACCAAACATGTGTCGAATTAACGCCATCCACATTTTCATATTAAAGTGTAGATAGCGATGGTCAAGTACGTATACAGGTGTTGTTATTGGCCGAGATAAGTTCCTTCGTTCACCTCATGGTGTGGTTGAAGTCAGGTGAGTCCGATTAATTGTGGACATTTTTCGTAAATATCGCTGATTGATTGTTAGTGATTCCAGGCGCGTCAATTACTAAGGTTATTAGTTCACATGTACGTAAGTGTAGTTTTCATCGGGAGGTGGCGGTGATCTTCCCCCGCTAGATGGCGAGATCCGGAGCCGACCTTCCGCCGACTAGCGGGATGTTCTCCACCCAGGTATCTCCCACCTGCGGGGCACCGTCTTAGCCGGGACAAGCTCTTGGCCCCCGACTGATCTCCCGAGATGTGTGGTAGTGTGTGTAAGGGGAGAGGATAGGACAAGGAAGAGGAAGGAAAGATCGCGCGCGGTCGGGGGTCGTTTGTTAGGGTAGTGCTCCGGTATTCGCCTGATGTTGATGAGAGAAAAAACGGACGACCACAGGTCTTAGCATCTCCTCCAGAGAGCGACTGAATTCGACCTAGCTGACAAGGTAGTGTCGAAAATCCTGCCGCCGTCGGGACGCAAACCTAGGACCTCCCGGTCAGAGGCACTGAGCCATCTCTCCTGGTCATAAATGTCTCCTAAACCATGTCTACACTATTGGAATTGAGCCGCCTTCTTATAGACTTCGTGGTGCGAATCAGTGTTGTCGCTCTGAGTGGAAAGCGAGTGAAGGGGTGCAGGGTGGGTGGGAAGCGCTCACCGCGACCGCCGCGCAGCCACCGCGTGCGCAGGTAGTGGCGCAGCCGCGCACGCACCAGGTCTGCGCGCGCAGCGCACCTCTCCTCCACAGGCTCTGCGCAGACGACACACGCTGACAAACTGATAAGAACACTCACGCACACACGCTCTCTCCCCCTTCCGCCACAGGCCCTGCGCAGATGATACACACGCACTGATGCAACCTCACACCACACTGATGCAACCTCACACCACACTGATGCAACCTCACCACACTGATACAACCTCACCACACTGATGCAACCTCACACCACACTGATGCAACCTCACACCACACTGATGCAACCTCACACCACACTGATGCAACCTCACACCACACTGATGCAACCTCACACCACACTGATGCAACCTCACACCACACTGATGCAACCTCACACCACACTGATGCAACCTCACACCACACTGATACAACCTCACCACACTGATGCAACCTCACACCACACTGATGCAACCTCACACCACACTGATGCAACCTCACCACACTGATACAACCTCACACCACACTGATGCAACCTCACACCACACTGATGCAACCTCACACCACACTGCTGCAACCTCACACCACACTGATGCAACCTATTCCAAACCTCTATCCCCTCCGCCTCACGCCCTGCGCAGACGACACACACACAAACTAACGAAGGGACACCAAAGCTCTGTCCCCTCCCCCACGTGCCCCTCCCACACACCCACAAACTGATGCAACCAAATACCACACTGATGCATCCTACTCCAAAGCTCTGACCTCTCCGCTACAAGCTTTGTGCACACGATACACAAACACACATTCTGATGCAACCAACCTCCACACAACAAATCTCTCACCCCTCAGCCACAGGCGCTATACCACTTGGACACTACAGGCAAAATACTTGCAGGTCATTTTGTCAGTGCGTTAGTTGCAGCTAGTTCATTTGTAAATGGCTTCAACTCTATCTCTCGCAAGTCATCGCCCTGCACGATGCTGATTTGTTTCCAGGCCTGTCACTGTGGCCCCTTCTTACAATACCGGCAGCGTTTAAGCGACTCTGACAGTTCGCTGCGTTGTTGCCTCACATTACTAAGCACATGGCTCCATCTACATGCCAGATAAATGGAATCTCAAAACACTTTCTCGCCGGCAGGCGATCACACGTCTTGTTATCATGTTCACTACTTTCGCCAAAGCCGAACCTTATCCCCTCCGCGACTTTATGTTGATCCCGGGTGTGAGGAAGTAAACAAATCCTCGCAAGCGGATTGCTTCAAAGCAGGTCACATGGCGTACCACAGCACGTGGCGAGAGAACTGTCAGAGTCGCTTGTGCGCTGCCGGTACAGTAGAGTAACTGCACTATACTACAATCCGCCGACTGTCCCATGTTAGTAGATTTACTGCATGTCGAAGATCCTCAAGCCTCTAAGCTAAATTCAAAATTGCCTGTTTCGTCGCCCAAGGAATACCTTCTTTCTCCGCTAGTTGGTGAAAGGAGCTTAGCGAAATTTGCATGGTCAGACGGAAGAGCGGGCCTCATGGCCTGAGTCTCCCCACGTAAAATAAGGTATTAATTCAATTCAATTCAATCCGCTAGGTGCGTGTTGGCAAGGAGGAGATTGGCGAGCAGTGCATTCCATTGTTTCACTGATTCCGCCATTTTTTATCCAGTGGCCAGGAGAATTAGAACTGTGATATTGAGTATGTTGAGAACCATTAATCTATCCCAAATCAATATTAATAATCTTAAACATCTCCATAACATCACCAATTGTTATAATTTTCCTTGAGCTTCTGAATGCTGCCTGATGGGACTATAGGCAGGGACACCAAAGCTCTGCCCCCCTGTGCCCGGTGTAGACCACACACACACACGCACACGCACACGCACGCGCACGCGCACGCGCGCACACACACGCGCGCGCGCACGCACGCACACACACACACACACAAACACAGAAACAAACAAACAAACTTCTATCCACTCCGCCACACTCTGCGCAGACGACACACACACACAAACAAACAAACTTCTATCCAGGTAGATTCGTAGGCTTCCGCGGCCGGAGTCATTATATTCTTGGCTGTCCGGGAACAAATCGGCCTTAGCCCAACATGCCGCCGAAACCGGTCACCTCGTCAATTACCACCAGACTCGCACTCTATCTATTGAAGACCGGTGGTGGCCTCGTGCGATCAAAGAGGCTTTGGAAATCTCCAGGAGGCCCGAAAACCTCAACAGAGATGATGGGCTCCGCCTTAGCAACACCTGGAGGCGGGTCGGCGCTCCCCGCCAATACGGTCGCGCCCCACGGAGACACACCCCCGCGGTCGACCAATGACGTGGCTGCTTATTCGCCCGGTTTCTTTCGGCCTTTTCTCCCGTCTCCGACCACGCAGTTGCAATTTCCAGGTGTCTATCCTGTTCATTTTTCTATCCTCTTCCCTTTCCAACCACCCTCCCTCCCCCCACATTATCAGGTCTCCCAGTATCGCTCCTTTCCCTCTCCGCCAATCGCGGGCCACCTGCCCTCCTCCCATTGGTCGCCGCTGCGACCTATCAGCTCCTGCACCCCGTCCTATATCTATGCGACACGCTAGCCTCTCGGCAGCAGTTTAGCTCTGAAGAAGGCCACAGCAAGATGGCCGAAACGTCAGTAAAACCTACTGAGACGCGGCTCATCCCGGACAGCCAAGAATATAATAAACTTCTATCCACTCCGCCACACTCTGCGCAGACGACACACACACAAAGTGATGCAACCTAACACCACATTGATGCAACCAACTCCAAAGCTCTGTCCCGTCCGCCACAAGCCCTGCGTAGACAACAACACACAAGGGCAATACGCAAGGACACCAAACTTCCATTCCCACCGCCTCAGGCACTGTTGGCCCAGAGGGGCGCTCACCGTCGTCGCCCCACTCGCGCGAGCGGGCGGCGGAGGCAGGGGCGGAGGCGGAGGCGGAGGCGGGGGCGGTGGCCGGGGCGGAGGCGTGGGCGGGGGCGGGGGCGGGGCCGAGCAGGGCGACGCGCTCCGCCGTCCAGGGGCCCTGCCCGGGGCCGAGCACGGAGCGCGCGCGCCACCTCCACGGGGAGTAGCGGCCGCCGCCGTCGCCGGGCGAGGACCGCGTGCGCATGCGCCGCGCCCACACCAGCTCCAGCGCCGGCGCGCCCCCCCCGCGCGCCCCCCGCGCCGCTGCCAGCGCGCCGCCCTGCACGCCGCGCCCTTTCAATCTCCTTGGCTGGCCGGGCGGCACGCTTTCAATTTGCACTAGACTTGTGCGTGGGGCTCATTGAAGAGCTCCCTGATTGGACATTGAGGCGACGCACGTCTCTATGAGACACATGCACTATGAAGAGACAGACAGACAGCTTGTGCATTCGAAAAGAGTAGTGGCAGGGCGCTTGTAAGAATGAGATTTATGAAAATTGGTTAATGTCAAAAAGAGGTTGGGGATGAATTTTCAACTGCGAGGTGTGAAGTAAATCAGACATAATTTGCAACCCGTTTTGTAAACATGGAAGTCAAAAGAGAAGAATAAAAGTGATTGCTTTTACTAATATCTGTCTAAATTTGTTCGCCACAAAATATCCTAAAATTATTTTCCTTCCTTCAAATATCAATTACGTATCCCAAATTCCCTAAAAAAGTATGAGAAGTCCTTTAATATGTATGTAATATTTTGCACTAATAAACTACCCCAAAATATTTCAATTAAGAATTACCATTAAATTTGGATTACATAAATTATACGTTTTATAACTGTTTGGTGCCTCTAATTGTACTTTCATAAACCTCACTAATATTCTAATTAGCGCCCTGCTACTACTCTTTTGGAATTCACAAGCTGTCTGTCTGTCTCTTCAGAGTGTGTTTTTCAGAGAGGTGTCGCCTGCGTTTCGTGCACCTACCCAATGTCCAATCAGGGAGCTCTAAAATAAATTCCATGCACAAGTCTGGCGCAAATTCAAAACATGCGTCCGGGTGATGCCGCGGTGAAGGCTAAATCGGCTCTGTTTAACCCTTAGTTGCCTGAATCAAGAATAAAATCAATCATTACACAACTTTGTAATAATATTCGAATAGGTAAATAATAAGCATCTATTTTTTCCGATTTTGAATTTTAAAACTTCATTGTTAAACAACAATTGTATTTGTAAGTTCCTACAAGCCATTAAATAATCGCACTTATCAGTAATGATTTTTATACGTATAATTTAATTTAATTAAAAAGTAATATTTTAATTGCATCTGTAACATACAGGTGAATTTTTCCACAAAAACAAAGAAAAAAATAAATACAGAATGAGGATTGGTCCCCTCCTCTCCTGAAAGACGCAACACAACTCGACACGGCAACAAACAAATGCAGTGAGAAAGCTATTAACACTTAAAAACCTACTAATTGTAACGTATTCACCGCACCAGAAGGGTACTTCATAGTACCGACAAGCTGTGAAACTCACTGGCACCTACAGTAATTATTAAACACGCATAAGAAATGTGGTACTTGTAAGTACCGTCAGTCAACTAAGGGTTAACTTCACTGACAAAATAAGGTGAAGGTGAAACAGTTGCTTCTCTATGTGCCAGATCGGATCGGATATGTCGGACCCTCTCGCGGAGTAGCGCAAAGCCGGATGAACGTAAAATGCGCGCTGCTTGTCATGTCTTGATATGCGTTTCACGTTGAGGAAAGCAGCGTCACCCGAACAGCCAAGATCATTCACATGACTCCGGCCGCGGAAGCTTACGACTTCATTTCCCTGCATTCCATTCAGCGGTTGCTAAATACAATGAGACCTATAGTGCGGGCACTTTTGGTTCCGGAGAAAATGACTGTTAGTGCTAGTGGCCGCTTAATAAAGGGTAAGAGAATAGGGGAAGCTGACCTTCGGTATTGTACGTTTGGCGCCAGCGTGCCTCCCTGAATTCCATTCAGCGGTTGCGAAATACAACGAGACCTGGCTTAAGCGGGCATTTCTGGTTCCGGAGGAAATGGCTGTTAGTGATAGTGGCCGCTTAATAAAGGGTAAGAGAATAGGAGAAGTGGATTTTCGATTTTTACGTTCGACGCCAGCGCGCCTCCCTGACACGCACCTCCATTCAACGGTTGCCAAATACAATGACACCTAACTTAAGCGGTCAGGTTTGGTTCCGCGGAAAATGGCCATTTGTGCTCGTGGCCGCTTAATTAAGGGTAAGAGAATAGAGAAAACGGACTTTCGGTATACATTTGGGGTCAGAGCGCTTCACTGCACGTCCATTCAGCTTTGGCTAAATGGAATGAGACCTTAAGCAGTCAGTTTTGTTCCATGGGAAAATGGCTCTTGGAGCATGAGGCCGCTTATTAAGGGGTAATGGATATAGGGAAAGAGAACTTTCGGTATATGTTGGGCGTCAGCACGCCTCCTTTCCATGCACATTTATGCAACGTTTGCTAACGCAAGAGCGTTTTAAGTGGTCAATTTTGATTCCAAAACAATGGGTGTTAAAACATGTGGCCGCTTAATAAAGGTTATGGGAATAGGGTAAGCGGACTTTCGATAGACGTCTGGCGCCAGCGCGTCTCCCTCCCGCACGCCCACCGCCATGCACCTCCTTCAACTTTTACTCAGTACAATGAGACCTGTCTTAAGCGGTCGAAATTGGATTCGGAGAAAATTGGCTACTGGTTACATTTGGCTGCTTAATAAAGGGCGTGGGAATAAAGAAAGCGGACTTGGGGTACACGTTTGACGCTAGCACGCATTCCTAAACGCCAGTGACGGTTTCTCAGCGGAGTGAAGGGGAGAATGTCCTCACATTCTATTTCTTTCTTTTGAATTTAATACAAAATAAAATACAGTAAAATCTGTCTAAACCGGAAACGATTGAGACAAAAAAAATTTCCGGTTTAGAGAGGTTTCCGTTTTAGGCAGAATGGTCCGTTTATGACAATTTTTTATGTTGATATTTCCGTAATGAACATGACTTTATTATAATTATTAAACGTATACTAACATAAAACTCATTTATGGAAGAAATCACCAATAAATGAATATTAAACATAATTATTTCTGACAATTAGGCAAAAAGAAATATTTCATGACTTGTTTGTTTAAATAATGTTACTATTTCAACATTAATCTAGATTTTTTGCTTTATGGCTTTCTCTCTTACAAACACCTTTTCAAATGTTTTCCTAAGTTGAAAAATTTTAATATGTAGAGTTTTATGTTGTTTTTCAATCATTGTCAAACTGGTTGTGAAACTCATAAAAACACATCACCTCTCTGGCTAGTGGCTGCACCCGATTCTCGCAGACTCTTTCAGCGCACAATGCGTCACAGCCCAGAGTACTACACTGCAATTTTTCTAACTCTGCCTCTCAAACTCCTATGGCCACAATGGAGTATCACACGGCATTTCGCGTCTTTCCCGGTTTTCCGCTAGAAGTCGCATGATCGTAAGCGCTACTTGATAGGTCGAGATCATGAGATATCTAGAGGTACGACTGAGAAAGATGCGAAATACCTTGACATATTTCATCGTGAAGACGGGCCTTGAGAGGCAAAGTTAAAAAAAATCGCGGTATAGGTCTATCTGACAGCCTCGCATGGCCTTGAGCAATTCGGCTCTGGTCAAGGGGTTACGATTGCCAACGCGAGACAGGGAGACGCGCAAATTGAAGCAATGCGCAATGTGTAACTTCTTCTCTACTACGCTTAGAGAGTCGGAAGAGAGGGAATTCCCCGACGGCTTACGCCGTGAGAGACAGATGACCTCAAGGTCGAATTCTACGATAACAGCAGGAGCACATTTCCTTCACTGTGCGGCCACGTGTGAAACACACAACATGGACAGGGATATTAAAACAGACTTGCAGATGCATTCATTCCAATAAGAGTATCTCCCGTCTCTCTACGAACTGCATTAAATTAACAGAAATTCCGTTTTATGAAGTTTTTTTTCGCCTTGCAGGACATGAAAAACCGTTCCGTTTCCGCGTTGGACAGATTCTGTTTTATGCCGTGTAAATATGCCATTTAACTTCGCGGGCCGGAGAAATTTTCCGGTTAAGGCAGGTTTCCGGCTTGTACAGGTTCCGATTTAGACAGATTTTACTGTATTTGCTTCAATGTTTGAAGAAAAAATTTAATTTTTTGTTGATAACTACGTGGAAATTGACTTTGATCTGCTTTTTCAACTGAACGCGCTTTTTAAGCTTCATGGAAACTATCGAAATGACTCTGAAGAGTAATTTTAATATTTTCTCCTTGCGTGTCGTAGTAGTCCATGCCCTAGAGCGCTGTTGCGAGCAGAAGGAAAAACGTGTTTTTGGAGCCTTATGTTTCCGGTGGAGGTGCCTCTCCCGTGAACTACCATCAAGGGATGTTCATTGAACTTGATTAATGCGTCATGGCCTCCTTTCTTTGCCCAAACAGAAGACGTATCACACTCCACGAAGAGGAAGAGATGTGTAACTTCTAAACGTGCAACTAATATAAATCGGTTGCCTAGTGCCCTGTTAGTGGCAAATGACAACCTGATCTCTTGCTGTCTACTTGAAGCTGCTTCCACTGTGCAAGCGGTAAGACTGATTACTGCAAAATATATATCGTCAGATGTTTCTGCTGACACCAAATGTTGGGAGACAAATCAATTAGTGACTGCAAAACGTTGCGACATCTTCACTTCGTCTTTCCATCATGAATAATGTCGTGACTTTTCACTGTCGTATCATCAGAAGTGACAGGTGTCACCATGAAAACGCAGCCTAATACAATTACTGTGTTGAAAGTCGCACATAAGATAAACATTGCGCTCTGAAAGTTATGTGACGCACCTTGACGTTGTCACCTCATATTTTACGCGCTGGTTACGACCTTATTCCTTCATAAATATTGCACGACTGTGTGCCTCTAAGCTATACGTAACCCATAATCGGCAAAATGGCTGACGATTAAAAGAAACTATTTTTTAAAACTTAACTTCAATACACAGGCCATCCCTTAAGGCCTTATTGCTTTTGTTTATGTAATGTTCGGAGGTAAACCTCTGAAGTAATCCACATTGCATTACTGAGTATTTAGGTATAAGGTAAATGCTTTCATTTATCACATGTTCAGAAGTATTTTATTGCTAAGAATCTGAGGATTTTAAACGTGACGTGTGAGGAGCAAACGAGGAAGAAGTCGATGCTTTCGGATGCAAACGTCGGTCGATGCTTTGATGACATGGACGGTTTAGGACCAAATTGAAAACTGGCATCGAAGGAGATTCCAGTTTTCAAGTCAATTCACTTTCAATTCAATTTCAATTTAGTTTCAATTCAGTTTCAGTTCGATTCGATATCAATTCAATTCGATTTCGATTCGATTTCAATTCGATGTCAATTCAATTTCAATTAAATGTCAATCCAATTTCAACTCAATTTCAATTCAATTTCAACTCAATTTCAATTCAAAGAAAGAAGATATGAAAATAAATTATGCGTTAGGTGAATAATATGCTCATTTCAAGCACAATGAGTCAGGAAAGTCTCTCGGCACCGGGCCAAATCAGGGGCTCTTGTTAAAAATGGCATTTCTGTTGTTAGCAACCAGATTTCTGGGAAACAGTGAAGGTGACAGCACTTCCAGCGTCAGTAATGATTGAGATGAGTATGCAATTAAAGTTTTTATTTGTTACCAGCTGTATAACTTGCTATCAACGTAATTTCTGTTGCTACCACTCTGACCAGCCACTGGTGCCACTGCGGAGAGACTGTCTACAGTCTTTCATATATTATGAAATATCTTTGCTCTTCGCTTGAACCTCTTCTTTAGTTTACAACGTATAAAGGCGGGTCCACTCATTGGGCATTCGGCGAGAACCGAGTCTCATCGAATCCCGATTAGTGTGGATGAGTCGCTTGCTATTGCCAGAGCGCCAAATATTTGCCCTGCGCGCAAACTGTCGGTCATTTTGTCACTTCAATGGAAGTAAACATTCGCCCAGTCTCCCGTCTACTGAAGACTGAAGCAGCATTCGCTCACTTCTCGCCGAATGCGTGCAACCGCCTTAAAGACCACACATTCGGTATTCGCCAAGCAACCCAATCCTGAACAGCTGGTGTGTTCGGCAAATGTTCGCTTCTTCTGATGTGTCCAAAAGGCCGACAGGCAGTGGGTAGAGCGAGCACTGAATGTTCGTCACTCGGCAAATAGTAAGCAACTCATCTACACTACTTGGGATTCGGCGGGCGGTAGCTCGCTACAAACCGAACAACGAAAGTGTGCAACCACATGAACGCAATGATGCATTTGCTAGAGCTCACCTGAACGTAGTGCCTTACGATGATACAACTTAACATCTACGCTGGTCACATGATCAATAGAGCGTAAGGAAGTCTCTTACGCACTCCCTGGTCTTTAGGCGACTCCACAATTTCGAGTAGTGAGCGACCGCTCACCGAATCCCGAGTAGTGTGGATGAATGGCTTACTATTTGCCGAGTGACGAACTTTCGGTGCTCGCCGTAGCAACCGCATGCCGGTCTTTTGGACACATCAAAGGAAGCGAACATTCGCGTACCACGTCAGCTGGTCGGGATTGGGCGAGCGGTAGCTCGCCACTCGGCGAATGTGCAGAGGCGCTTTCAAGCAATGACGCATTAACTAAAAAGCTCAGCTGAACCAGTGCCCTCTAGAATACAAAACCTGGCGACGGGCAGCCATCTTGCCAATGACGTCACGATGAGTAGGCCCAACAGCCCCGCCGTGGGCCTACGATCTATGCTGAACTTAATAGAAACAGCATTTCACAATATATTTCTCCCTGGCACTTCATTTTCCACCAATAGATTTGGGTAACGAAAATTGAAGGATTCATATTTTTAGAAATATGTTGCTCTTATTTCAGGACAATGTTTCTTTGAAAGAAAAAAATATATAATTTTTCCTACGACTATCAACAAAATTAAAATCAGAAGTTAATAAAAATACACTTTGATTAATTTTAGAAATAGTAATTTATTTTGAAGAAAATCATGTCACAATTTACATATATTACTCAATAGATAGTTTGTGTAACACAACAACAATATTTAAGTAGTTTCTCAATACATATGCATACATATTCCTACATTAATACACACAAACATTATTTTTACAGAATAGGGGATTTAAAATATTTTGGGAAAGAAAAGTACAGAAGCAGAATCATGCTGCAGGCTAGATTTTGAGCTGAGATATCACGTAACAATTATGTATATATTAAAACACATAAGACATCCCACATAATATTTGAAGCTCTGAACGAAAAACTTGATAAGGAAAATTCATTTAAAATACCGAATGAGGAGATCCTGCTAGCAAGTAGATTAATGTTGAATAACAAATTCAAGTTCAGTGATTCTTGTTAAAAACAAAAACAGGGGACTCCAATAGGTGGACCCATGAGTTATCTCTTTTCTGAATCGGTTATGCAGCAGACACAGTCATCTTAAGTCAAAATGAAGTAATATTTTGTGCTAAATATGTGGATGAGACGATATTAATTGTTGATGAGGCAAAGATTGAATTCATTTTCAACAATTCAATAACTATCACCACAACTATTACTATCACTGTCACCAACGTTTGCAAGTTTAAAGCATTTTTTAAATATCTATCCTTGAGTTATTGTTGGGTATGAAAATTTTCTCTCTACAAATAGCTTTGATCCACGCACTCCTTGGGTCTTTCTCAATGGGAAAGCTGAGCACGGCCGTTTCGGTAGTTGCCTTTACAATTTTGTACACAATACTTGAAAGGCATTATTGTGATGAGCTGTAAATGAAACAATGAGGGTTTGAATAGTTACGAATTTTTTAACATATGTTTACTGTCTAATCACGTAAGTCCTAAACACTGTATGATCAATATGCACAATAACCTAGAAGCCTCGTAACACATTTTTACAAATTGAAGCACATTTGCTTATATTTGCCTTAATTTTAGATCTAAGACGTAAAGTGAACATAATCAGAAACTACTGTTAATAAATTGTACTTACCAAGTTCGAATTTCCATAAATAAAAATAATCAAATTGCTGAAAAATCACAACTAACACAACATAGCAACACGCATAACACACGGAGTATCCGGCCGGAGAGTCTCTTCGTGGGCCTACTCGTGCTTACGTCACAAAATCGTCGCCAGGCTTTGTATTCCAGAGGGCATTGGCTGAACATATACTCCGTTGTTTACAACGTGGCGCGTAAAGGCCCGGCTTCATGATGGAATATGTCACTGCATATCGCGTCTATCTCGGTCCTGCCGCTAGATGTCGTGCCTTTTTATCAAGCACTGGTTGATACCGTCCCGATCATGCTACATCTGCCGGCACGACGGAGAAAAACACGAAATGCCGTCACATATTCCATCGTGAAGACGACCCTTGACGCGCCACGTTATAAAAACCGAAGTATAGTGACTTCCGACAACATAAAGTCGCCGCCAGTCACGTAACCAACAGCATACTAGGAAGTCGTGTTACGCATTCCCTAATCGCCTGGGCGGGTCCGCTTTTACGCCTGGGAAGCACGCAGGCGCTGCGGACGCGCGCCCTTTATCAAGCACTACGGTACGGTCCCGATCACGCGACATCTAGCGGCACGACGGAGAAAGACGCGAAATGCCGTCACATATTTCATCGTGAAGACGACCCTTGACGCGCCACTTTAAAAAACCGTTTAGTGCCTTTCGACAATATAAAGTCGCCGCCATTCACGTGATCAATTCCGTACAAGGAAGTCATATTACGCACTCCCTAATCGCGTGGGCGGGTCCGCTTTTACACTTGGGAAGCACGCAGGCGCTGCGGACGCGCGCCCTTTATCAAGCACTGGTTGATACGGTCCCAATCATGCGACTTCTAGCGACACGACGGAGAAAGACCTGAAAGGCCGTGACACATTATATCGAAAGACGTGAGTGAAAAAAGTGAAGACGAGCCTTGATGTGCCACGTTAAAAAACTGACGTACAGTGTCTTACGATCAAAATCGCCGCCAGTCATGTGATCGATTGCGTACAAGGAAGTCATATTACGCACTCCCTAATCGCGTGGGCGGGTCCGCTTTTACACTTGGGAAGCACGCGGGCGCTGCGGACGGTCCCAAGGAGTGGTTGATACGGTCCCAATCATGCGACTTCTAGCGACACGACGGAGAAAGACCTGAAAGGCCGTGACACATTATATCGAAAGACGTGAGTGAAAAAAGTGAAGACGAGCCTTGATGTGCCACGTTAAAAAACTGACGTACAGTGTCTTACGATCAAAATCGCCGCCAGTCATGTGATCGATTCCGTACAAGGAAGTCATATTACGCACTCCCTAATCGCGTGGGCGGGCCCGCTTTTACACTTGGGAAGCACGCGGGCGCTGCGGACGGTCCCAAGGAGTGGTTGATACGGTCCCAATCATGCGACTTCTAGCGACACGACGGAGAAAGACCTGAAAGGCCGTGACACATTATATCGAAAGACGTGAGTGAAAAAAGTGAAGACGAGCCTTGATGTGCCACGTTAAAAAACTGACGTACAGTGTCTTACGATCAAAATCGCCGCCAGTCATGTGATCGATTGCGTACAAGGAAGTCATATTACGCACTCCCTAATCGCGTGGGCGGGCCCGCTTTTACACTTGGGAAGCACGCAGGCGTGAGCGTTGGCGCTGCCCACCTGTCGCTCGGTGCAGTCCTTGGCGCCGGGGCCCGGGGCGGGAGCGCGGGCGGGGCCGGGCGGCGAGGGCGAGGGCGAGGGCCGTTTCCGGGGCACCGCCTCCCCCGTCGCCCCTCGCCAGGCAACGCCCGCCTCACACGCGCACACGCAGGGGCCTGGCGCGCAACAGCGCACTCCGGTAGAGCAAATTTCAGTCAAAGGCAAATGAGAGAGATATAACAGTCACCGGGCAGTTCAGTCCAGTTCAGCAAATTTAATTCAAATACTATTTTTTAAAGGTAAAACTGTGACCGACAGGTAGAGTTAAAAAAATAGCATTGTGCGGTTTACTCCAGTCCAGCATATTTAATTTAAAGACTTTTTGAAGGAAAAATTGAGACCGACAGATCGAGTAAAAAACAACTAGAATGTAAAAAATAGCTATTGTACAAAAAGCAAACTTCGCTAACGAAGTACAAACTTCCTTTCTACAATCGTCTAAAAATTATCCTAATAGTTTTTGCTAGATGAATCTGTGAACACGGCTCACGTCACAGAGGAGGAAGGCGGTTACACCGAAAGCCGACTCATCAACATCGACTTCCCAATAAATGATCTCGGCTGTCCGTGTTACGTCGCGTCGAATGCTGTCATGTTGATGTTTCGTCCATCTTTCGTGGTTTTCCTCACCTTGAAGCCCTGAAGAAGATCACGACAAGATATTCGCCTCAGCCTTCGACGCGGCGTCCTCCGGGCAGCCAAAATCATTTGCATGACTCTGTCCGCGGGGGCTTACGTCTTCATCGGCTTCCCAATAGGCTTTCGATATTCTTTGCCAACTTTCTTTCTATTCATAATTACATTGACATTTTGGTTATGAAAGCAGGTAACAAATTTCTAACGCAGCCAAAACAAATTACAATCGCCAGTTCGCATTGAACTAGCTGATGTTTTCTGAAAAGCTATACTATGCATGAATATCTCTATTGCGTATGGGCAGGATCTTCCTTTTCGTGTGTCTCGCTCACACTTTAACGGTCGTCGAGTGGACAGGTCGGTCGTCGATATCTGCGCGAACTCTACGAATCATGATTTAGGTCATGGCAAGTGTTCATGGTTTCTTAGAAACACATTTCATTGTCTTCGGCGAAAAAGTAGGCGCAGAGGCAACGGAGGTAATGAAGGTGTGGGAAGAACAAGGCATAAGGATAGTAAGATCCTAAAAAGCTTTTAGTTTTCAGTTTTTTAATATTCTACGACGACCGAGTTCTACCGAAACTCGTGACGTTCTAAGCATAGCATTACAAATATATTCAACTTTACTCTTCGAAACTGTATATTTGCAGAACTTTTCTCTTATAACGTAGGGATTATCGCACATTTGGAAAGGGCGATGGGCAAGGAAACATCATAGAGGTTTATAGGTTTGTGTTTGGAGTTTGTATTTTTACTCGTACCAAATTAATTTCTCATTTCATCTGAATTATTTTTTTCCCCCTTATGTCTACTTCGCCTCGTTAATTACGTGGAATCAATCCACCACAAGAACCTGACATAATAATCGAGAACAAAATATTTAAAAAAACTTTTCCTATTTCCCCACCGTTAAAATGACCTACATCGTATCTTACTGATAGCAGCTCATTGTGGGTTTCTCAATTACTGCACCCCATTCCAATGTTCAGTAGCCAGAAAACGATGATAACAAATTATGAAATTAAAATTTAGAACGGAAATACTTTTATTACACTGCTCACTCGCCCAGAGTTCAAAGCTCATTCAGAAGGCAGCACGTGTTACGCTTTGGGGGCGATGATAGCAAAAACATAATTTCCGGTCTTGCGATATCTCCAAAATTTCATTGGGTATCGCATGCAATCATGAGTGACACGTCGTTCCTTTCGGTTTAACATATTATTATTACAGTAGTTACAGGTTTTTATTACGGTAGTTTATGCAGTAGTTTATTACAGTAGTTTATGCAATTTCTGGTTTATAATGTTAAGCTTCGTGGTTCGGAAACGAGCGGCGTTAGGAGTGAGCGTTAACAGCATTATACATTTATAAAATAATGAAAGTTAATGTTGCGAAACTTTATTGTGACGTCACGAGCATCTGACTGTGCGAGAAAACGCTGTCGTCTGTTCCGTTCACCGCTACGTCCCCCAGTTCTCTCTCTCTCTGCGATTGGCTGAATGTGCGATGATGCAATTTATGAGGGGGGGCGTGAATGGCAGGTAAGTCATAACCTGTGTCGTAAGAAGCCCTTTTTTAAACGATTTCTTGTAACGAAAAAGGTTGTTTATAATGCTGGAATGCAGAATATATATATATATATATATATATATATATATATATATAATACATACACAATATATATACACAATATCGGATTTTTGTATATTGTGCTCACCGGATTGTTCAATACCGGTGAGCAGGTGCATCAAAAGTCTTTTCTTTCATATTTTATATCGAAAAGCGTATTAAGAAACAATTCTTGCAATGCCCTCTTTTTTGCGGAAGTTACTCTAAAACCGGCGTTGTTAGCCGAATTGCTTCACTACGCCCCATGAAGTCACGGAAGTTAAGTAATTTCAGACACCACGGATTCCCGGACGGGTGACCGTCTGGGAACCGCGGTCACTAACGGCACAGCCCCTGGCCGAAGGGATAAAAGGATCGATTGACTACATTACGAGACACAAGACAAACAACTTAACGCAGGCTATTCCAATAAAGCCCCCCGCCCAATCGCACAATGTCCGACAAGGGCTGAACAGGCGCGTTGCGAAAAAGAAACGCAACGGAATAATGCACCGGCCTGGTGGCCAAGAGCCGGTGGCTACGCCAGTGGTGCCATAGCGATCTCTTACTAGATCTGTTTCGAGTCCCGCCTCGGGCATGGTTGTATGTGTTCGTCTTTTCACCCCCTATCATCACCATATCGTTTCATCCTCACAGATACCATAACGTTAAAATCCAATGGTGGTCACTAATGAACTAGAAGTTGATGCGACCTTAAATAATAAAAGAAAGTGACTGCAACTGCAAGTAAGTAATGGTCTCTTGAATCATATAAGGTCCACCAATGATGTATTTGAATTTCGATCTGTTAATAATATTGTAACAGCAGTAATATAATGTGTATTTTTTAATGTTTCCCGCGTTTTTACCTCCTTACTTTGGCCAAAATAAATGCCTTTTTTGCATGCCTATTTTACTAAAAATAGACGGCTCTTTGGTGCCTCGTAAACGCCTGAACTTGCGGGCTCTATTATACTGCGATTTTCGTAACGTTGCCCCTAACTGGAATCAGCTGTTTCGCTGCCATCCAATCAAGAACTTATGTTTCGCTACAGTGACGTCACTACGGTGACGTTCAAGCTCCCGATTGGATGAAACCGTCAACAGCTGATTTCTGTCAGGGACAGAAACGTTACGAAACCCGCAGTACAATGGCTCTTCCGTAGGTTACCGGTGCGAGTGTCCGAAGGGCGGCGCGGCGGGGGCGCCTGGAGGCGGGCGGGGGCGGAGCGGAGGCGGCGCCGGGGCAGCGACGACCGGAAGCGGAAGAGCAGCCCGTCGGAGGCGGCGCTGCCGGCGGCCCACGGCGCGGGCGGCGGCGGCGGCGGCGGCGGCGCTCGGCGCGGAGGGGGAGGCGGGGGCGGGAGCGGGGGCGGCTCTGCCACAGCCTGGCACGCCTCGCGCAGCACGGCCGCCGCCACCGCCGCCGCCGCCGCCGCTGCCGCCGTCTCGCCCGACAACGCCCACGGCCACGCCTCGGGGACTGGCCTGTCCCTGCAAAGCATCAGCATCATCATCAGAGGCTCTATCATGTCCAGTATAAAAAAATAAAACATGCACTGAAATGCAACTAAGGAGTCGTCCATAAATTACGAAACGGTAAAGGGGGAGGGAGTGTTACGCTGGGGGAGTCCTGAGGAAGTGTTACGCTGCGTTACATAGAGGTAGGAAAATGCGTTACAAGGGGGAGGGGGTATAGAAAATACTCCAAATTTGCGTTACGTAATTTACCCTAAAGGGTAACAATTTGAATCATAAAATAAAAATAACTAATACATGTTTTGTGGTGATAGTGGAATTTGTCCTTTGCAGTGCTTTGTAGGCTGCCCTAGAAGAAGAACAAGAAGAAAATGTCTCTTATTGCCGGGCAATGGTAATGAAGAATTGGAGAAATCTTGATCCTATATGTAGTGACATCCTCTAAAATATTGTGTAGTCAGAATTAGGGTTGCAAACCGCTCTCCATTTAGAAGGACCGTCCCCCATTGACGTCAGTTGTCCTCCCGTCCTTCATTTTATTTTAACTTTTCTTCTTTTACTAAATTCTTAACATTTGATGCCATTTATGCTATCACATGACTAACATCTGCTACGTTGAATCGTTTATTGTTTAATTTAGAATAGAAAACATCAATATTCTGTTTCTGAACGCTGGTACGCACATGCATGAGTGTGTCTCCGTCGAGCGACTAAAATAAACTAGTGGTGCTACAGAATGGCACAGACTTTCCCGTATTAGTTTTCTATTTCCTTGGGTCTTCGCTAGCTATTCGGAATTGCCACATACTCTTTCTTGCCAGCTACCATCTATCATCGCCAAAAGTACATTTTTTTGTCATTTTCTTAATTTTTCGGTTTCTTATTGGTAGAACAGAAACATAAATTTTAGAATATTAAAGAACACAAAAACCTAGCCGTAAATGGCAATTTTCTTTTAAAAATTATGTGCCGTTTAAGAGCAAATGGCGTTTTAGCGCAACTAAAAGTGCGAAATTTGAAGCGAGTGTCCTTCCTTTTACATGAATATTGTTGGCAACCCCAGTCAGTACACATGTTTTGTGGGTCCTTGAAACAGAAAATTCAATTGATGGCGAAAGTCAATTCTGTCAATGGTAAACGCAAGGGCCTAATCCGTTCACACAATTTTCTCCAAAATTCACGATCGAAGTGAATGAACTCAAGAATCTGCAAGTTTCTCACGAGTATCTGAGAGTTCCTTTATATGAAGCCTCAACATTTTCTAAACTTTCTCAAAAATTGCTGCAATTTTTTAAATTACACTTCGTAAATAGCGTAAAGAAAATCCATGATTTCTCGAAAATTACAAAATTTCAACATTTGTTCGACGTCTACCTGCATCAACAATATTTAAGAAAGAGATTTTTTATAAAAAAATTATTGTTCAAATATCTTCAAATTAGGTCATGTACCATTTTTTGAAAATACGAGTAGTTTTTACGTAATTTTGCGTGAAATATAGGCAATGTTTAAATAATTATTTAGTATTCATTATTTAACATCAAAATAATTATACTTAACAAATAATTATAATTACTTGCTTAAAAACGGGTCCAATTTTTTTTCATCGTATGTATCTAATGATGGAAAGCAAATAGGTGCTGGCCTCATTTTCGGCAAACTCTCTTTTCGAAAATTGCAAAAAATTGACATTGCAAAAGGATTGATGAAAGAGATTTTATCTTCAATTAAATCAGTTCTGAAAAGTTATGTACAATTTTTTGAAAAAACAAACAAGTAGTTTCCGCGAAATTTGTTCCTGATGTTAATTAAAAAACAATTCATAAAAAACTCAAAACAGCTTCCATTTTTTTGACGCTTAGAGCAAAGACAACTTGCGAAAATTGCAATAGTTTGAAATAATGCGAGGAAGTATGTGGCTCACTAGTTTGGTCTGTCTTAAGAAGAAGTGGCACTGCTACTTGCCTATGTGAAAAGTTGTTGAGGTGGACCTTTCTTGTTCAACACCGCGGTATGAATTCTTGTTTTAATACTGTGACAGGTCACAATGTGTTATAGTTAAAAGAAGAAATTTATTTAATAAAAGTTGTGAGATAATGAAGAATGTGCATGTACATTACGGAAGCGTTGGTTGCGGGGCAACCGATAACAACAAACGAAGACTTGGCTGGGAATGTATAGAGACGGAAGCGCAGGATGGCAAGCATGCACCACTGGATATCCGGAGGGTTTTCCATAGCACCTAATGTACCGCTCTGTAGGGAAAATTAAACCACGAATTGAGAAAGTGGCTTGCTCGCTTTCCACATCAGACATTGAAAGCTCCGATTCATTGGAGAGGGTATATGTATGCGGACCGCGTTGTGGATGCGTAATAGACCAATGTTCGGAAGGGATATGGACAATGAAAGAATTGGAATGGCGTTAATACACAAAATGTCAAGAACAATGTTATGATATCGAATATTCAAGACAATAACTGTACGTAATAGGGGGATGTCTAAGTTTTGCTTATCGTTCAAATGTGTTCACAAACGTTAAGTGACAAAAAAATTATTGGGGAAAGAGGGAATCAAAATTATGGTTTTGTATATTAGATTAGTTGTTAGGTTTAAATAATTAAAATTTTATTCGGTAAACTAGTTCACTAAAGTTAATTAGAATGTCAATAATTTCTCAGTATTTTTTGTATCGTGATGGCTCCATCTTTTCTTGCTTTTGATCTTATAATAAATTATTGTTTTTTTCAGTTCAATGTGTTGTTTTCCTTTGAAGAAAGTTATTTTCAGATGTTTTCTGGATAACGTATGTTATGGTAATCACCGACCTTTTACCTTTCCAATATAACTGGTAATACATAAGAGATTTGTAGGTTAGGTTGTTCTTATTTGATTTTTTTCATCGGTCACGAAATCCTTTTTTTCACAAATCTGACAATATAAATTTTCTACGCCATCATTAGTAAATATTCCGCACATTATCGCACATTAAAACTGTTTTTTTCGCAGGAGGCATCGTATTCTTGAAAACTGGCACAAGATTAAGAAAGCCAATCGAAACTAAAGTAAACCGAACGGTGCATTGCAAGGTCGCAAGTAATGTGATACATGCGGTGTCTAGCAAACGATAAGCAACAACTGCGTGTGTTGCGTGTGTTTCGATTGTCGAGATCTTGGAATACGGTAGGCACAAGGATCTCCCCTTCCCTAGAACTACCCTTCCTTGTCTTGCCTGGTTCGGTCACTGTGTTTGGACGTTAAGACAAAAGACGCGCGACGGCTGAAAATGAAAGAGTTCATACTAGCCATGCGTTTCATTGTATAGTTCGTCTACAACATTAATATTGTAAAATTACGGCAAATGTGTCCCATCATGCAGGTTTTCATTGAAACATGTATGTTAAAATCCTTTATAACAGACTATATGGATCAGATCTCTAATCATCATCACCCACATCGTCATATCAGTAGACGTAGACAGGGGGCGGTGTCTCAAGGCATCAACTGACGTCACCGCAGTGCCTCTATCCCGGAGGTCCAAGGGCTCCATTCCCGACGGTGGGAGGATTCTCAACACCAGCTAGATTGATCGAATTCAGTCGCTGTCTGGAGGAGAATTCTAACGGCCGTCTTCTCTGATCGGTAGTTTTCCGTGGTTTCTCCGATCAACACCAAACGAATGCCGGAGTAGTTCCCTAACAAACGGGCCACGGAACGCGCACGATCTTTCCTTCCTCTTCCTTGTCCTATCCTCGCCCTTACTGACATGCACATGCACTACACTGTTACACTTATTGAGAGGCCTGGTGGGAGCTCAGAGCTCGTCCCGGCTGGGGAAAGACGGAACCGGATCTCATCACAGTCGCATGCCGAGGAAAGACGTTTACTACATTTATAGGACTAATGAGCAGTTGCCGCGTTCGAAAACACTACTCTATCAATCAATATATCAAGTATCATCAGCCCTAAGTCTGTTTCTACCAAGTATGTTCGTACGATATAAGTATGTTTCAGTGGCGATTACTGTAAACGAAAGCCTATGTGTTTAATTCATCTATTGATATCAATATATCAATAGATATATTGATATCAAACTGTAGATATCAATCAATATATCAATAGATCAGTCAATTTGTATTAGTAGATATCAATAAGCATTAGTAGATAGCAATTCAGAATTTGTGGGTTGAAAAATCCGTATTTTCTTCCTCGTATATCTTGCAACGCACTATTGTACCCAGAATTTCCTCTTAAACGACCACCCTCTTTAATTTTTACCCTTGTGTGTGCAGGGGAAAGGAGATCCAAGGTCAAGAAGAGCAGCGTGACTTTCCAGTTGCGCCAATGATGTCTCAAGTCTCTCGGCAGGTGTGTGGGATGCGTTCTCACGCTCCCATAATATGATGTAACTCGTGCGTGGTAATTGAGGCCTATTTAGTCTTTTGACTGTTGTTCAAAAGTCATAAGGAAAACGTTGGCGGAAAATGTCCTGTGCAGGTGACACACAACGTTAGACGTATCTTCAAAAACGATTTGTCTGTATTTAACGATTTCGGGGTCCTACACGAAACATGCTTTCGTCAGTCGGGCATTATCATACAAGTCTCGTCTGTCTTGCATATATTATTCATGACATGACAAGAGAACGTAAAGTGTAATCTTTAGCGGAAAGGTACAAGTCCCTCTCAGAATTTAGTGCCAACGTTCTTTCGATGCTTTATAGTAAACAAAGAAGCGAACTTTTGAAATTACAGTTGGTGCTATCTTCGAGGCGGAAGAGCACACGGAGGCGATGAGGTGAACTTTAGAAGAGTGAGTTTTCTTTTCTGTTTCGTGGAATCGCGCAGCGTACGTAAGTGCAGTTAGAGAATTTACAACTTCCCGGTGAGCGGGTGCATCAAATAACGTGACAGAGCAAAGTTAAGTAAAGAAAGAGAGATAAGGAACACCTCTTATTGATAGTATGGCTCCACGTAAAAGATAAATTTTCACGGAATTGGTCAACGAGAGGTATCCGGAACCGGCACAGATTGTTTAGTGCCCTTGAATATACACAAGAATACTAACTAAACATGTGGTACACGTGTACACATGTATTTGTTTCTTGTTTTATGTTTGTTATTACTTCAATCAGAAAACTTATTTTGCACTTTTAGAAAGCACAGATGACTTGTGTTGGTTCATCAAAAGCCTATTTTTTTCAAAGCGAAAGAGCGTTGTGTTTAAAAGACAAGAAAGAATAATTTTATTATTAGTCATAGTTTCACATATCCGTTATTTATACAATTTTAAGGATACGCTAACAAACTGGATACGAACACACATTTCTTCACGTTGTAATGAAAACGATTAGTCCGAGAAAATAATTCGAAATGAAAATAAGGCCCGAAGAGTTGAAAATTAGCCCGAAAAAACATTTTGTACTAACAAATATTTGATAAAAAATTACCAAATTATTCTTTTAAATTTTTCTGATGTGAATTCCTGGGGACCTAGAGACACAGACAAAGGAACATTTTCAAATGAGTCATATTCGTTCATTTAATTACAGACATATGTAATATTTTAATCATTTTTTTGTATTTTTATAAATTCTGGGACTTGTATTACGTTATTTAACATGACGGGAAGGAGAATGGGGAGTATTTCTCTGATACAATGTAATAGAGTGTCAAGTATTTTGGATCCACTGTGAGTGTATTTGTTTAGAAAAGTAGTAAATCACAAGATAAGGTAAAAATGTGTGAGAGTAGTTTTTGAAGGAACAGAAATCATTCTTGCAGTATTTACAACTCGCAGTACATCTATCAGGTTTATCTGAAGTTTACAAAAACTATGTTTTTCAGCCTTTTTAATGTAACCCAAATGACTAATGGTGTTGTAGGAACTACGTACAGTCATTTTGAAGGATTGTTTTTATCCTTATTTTATTAATTTTGCAAAATAATAATATTTTAAATTAAATTAATTTTGTAAATAATAATATTTTATTATTAAAAATATTTCGAAATAAATGAATTGTGTTGATACTCATTCCCACCTTAAAACATCATTTTCATAATACATTTCACTCATATTAAATTCGTTATTTCCTGCTTCGCCCAAAACATTAACTAATTTGTAAATGTAACACTGTAGTTTAGAAATCTGAAGTTTTAGCTAGCTGAGGCGATTGAAATCGTACACAATGCATTAAAATACGATATTCGACTGATAGGAACATGTAATTAAATGTTCTTCACCTCTGTAGCGGTCGCATGGGATACAATAATGAGCGCAGCTAGGACACGGCAAATATGGTCACTTGATTGCCTTCATAAATTGGGTAAGTAGTGCACAAAATGAAATAAACGTACGCAACATGTAGAACTGCCGATATCTATGATATTAAATCTGGAGAAAAATGCATTCGATTTTTATTGTAATCATTTAAGTATATTTCAGTGGCGATTCCTGAACATTATTTTACTCGTATGTACACCGCACCTTATGAAAAATAATCTTCAGCCGTAGTTACATACCATACATCAGCGATACGCTCAACGCCGACCATCCGCCATAATAATATTGTGTTGCAATTTTTAGTTGAACCCATAAGCATCGATATCAACTGGAAAATCTCTAGTGCATGTGTGTGTGAATAAGGGGAGACGAGAAAAGAGGAAAGAGAAAGGCATATAGCCTCACCGGCCACTTCTGTTACAATGTGTATAATGGGGTAGAAAAGATGAAAGTTTTATGCGATTTATGTCACTCGACATATAACGCCGCGGTTTTGTTCAGTTGTGCAGTTCATTTGGCTTACCGAGGCCAACGCTTATCTGCGCGGAAGCAGCATGGCACGCTGCTTGTCCAGTCAGCCATTCTCATTGCGGATGTACTCTAAGTCGGGCAGGCGCTCAACTCGAGTCAAGTGAAATGCGAATTACAGGTGGCGCATTTCGAATTTTCGCGTAGCAGCGGGCTTTGGCGGGCAGTTTCACCCGAATTCTTGCATTTGAGCAGCTCTGATGTAAACACAGTTCCAGGCCTCGGCATATTCAGTTCTAAAACGATTAGTGCAGTGGAATGTCGATTATCCGAACCAGGTATAGTTCGGATATTCGATAACTCGGATAACCGAACACAATATCTATGTAGGCTATCTTTGCACTAAAAGGCGGTGGGTTTTCTGCCAACAATGAACATTCCGAGTGAGTGACAGCAGTTAACCATTTACGATCGGTTGATTGACAATGTACCGTTAGTTCCCATGCACGGTGGTGAAAAGCATTTTTCTGATAATAATAAACATTCCGAGTTTTTAAGCATTTATTGAAGGATTTGTGAAAGTTCACTGAAGTCAGATGATTGACACAGTATCTCGTTAATATTTTATCACTGTCAATCATATCGAGGATCATTTTCAATATTTAATATTCCAAAAGAAAATGAATACGTATAGTACACGAACCCTAATTAAAACAATAATTATTCAGAGAAAATATGAGTTCGGATATTTGACGTTTCGGATGATTGACGTCCCTATTTACAAAATGCGGAATGTTCACACGGACCCAATATTTTTGTCACAATGTCCCTGCGTTTGGTTCTTGGCCTTCCGGAGAGTGTGCAGGAGACCTGGGTTGATTGATTGATTCGTGTTTTCGGGCGCGTCAACTGCTCAGGTCATTAGTCCCGTAGGTGTAGTGCGTGTTTTCCCCCGGGAGGTGGCGATGATCTTTTCCCCGCTGGATGGCGAGATCTGGCGCCGACCTATCGTCGACTAGCGGGGTTTCCCCTCAACCAGGTATCTCCCACCAGCGGGGCACCGTCCCAACCGAGACAAGCTGTAAGCTCCCGACCGGTCTCCCGGCATGTGTGGTCGTGTAGTGCATGTTAGTGTAAGTGTGTGTGTAAGCGAACTGGGGAATTGAGTACTTACTTGGCTATCCCAGAGACACCGCGTCCAAGGCACAGGTGCCAACGCTTCGCCCGCCATTCTGCGACCTTCATCAGGGCGTAGTAATGCATTAGTTTAGCACATAGTTGACATTACTGCACCCTGAAGAAGCTTGCAGCATGGCGGCCGAAGCATTGGCACTTGGGCCTTGGACGCGGCGTCTTCCGGATATTGTACTGACTCCGGCCGCGGAAGCCTACGTTCCCACTGAGGAATTGAGTTTACCAGTCTAAGCGTTCGGCGGGGGCGACGCTTAGCGTCGGAGGTAGCGTGCGGCGTCGGGGGCGGGTCCGGGGGCGGCGGCGGAGGCGGTGGAGGTGGCTGGGGCGGCGGCAGGAACGGCGACGGAGGGCGAAGCGCGGGGGCCGGCGGGGGCGGCTGCGGCGGGGGCGGCGGCGCGGGGGTGGCAGCATCACCCGCCGCTTCTGTGACACGAGTGCGCTCACAGAGTGACGTTGCATCAGCAATAAATAAATAAATAAATAAATGTCTTTATTTGTGGCGAGGCTCAGGCCATTTAGCCTGCTCTTCCGCCTAACCACTTTCAAAATTTTATTACATTAGTGCATAATAGGAGGAGTTCAATCAATGAAAAATACGTACGCAATTTGGGTGAAAATTTTCTCACATAGAAGACAGGAATGAGAGCGAGGGAGGAAAGAGTTGGTGGAGGAGGAATGCTGTCACAGCATTTGTATGTTTAAAGTTATCAATTTCAAGTTAGGGATGTAATTTAAAAATTGATCCCATATATAAAGTTAAACACTACGAGATTTTACTCAAAATTTAGAGAAATTATCTTTCTGTGACTAGGCAAGTTAAATATTGAAGAGGATTTGAAAGAGATTGTTTAAATCGGTGAACTATTAATATGTACTTCTAATTGTTTCAAAGAGGTTTTAGTAGAAGCTATAATTGTATGATTGCGTACGTATTACTGAAATACTCCTAAATGAAAACTAGAAAGAGAGGGAATCTCGTCAGCATACAAGCGAAAAACACATCAAGTCAAAAGTTCAGGTCCTAAGAGAAACGGAGAACATTGAAAGATAATGGTGAAATGATTTTACGTGTATTTTATAATAGTAATAATAATAAAATTGGGAATAATAAAAGAGTGTATTATCAATCTATTTAGTAAAAAATATAATTAAAAACGTGAAAAAGATCAATTCAGTTTTAGGAAAATGTTTACAATATAAAAATATTTCCTAACCTAGAAAATTGGAAATTTGGAAATTTTAATAATGTAGGAAAATGTTAACCATTTGGAATATTCCCAAGACCTGAAAAACCGACCCGACGTATCTTAAGGTACGTCCGCAATGAGAATGATGACGCAGACGCGAGGACTTGCACATTTTCAAAAAATGTGACTGTTTTAGCAACACATTCAATCTTCGCCAACATTACGCAACGTATTATATCACCATTAGAGCTGACTACAAAATAGTTGGAATCAAGAACTCGAGGTGTGAGCGAGAATGGCGTCAAGTTACACCATCTGGTATAGACATATATTTTTAGGCATGCAGGGCTTTTATATTAAGCTCTGAAGGCGGAATATATTCTGAAACACTGGCGAACCAACTAGTCTATACTTTAATTTATACCTTACCAGCATCCCGTAAACATAATTTATTAAATCTAGTGGTCGTGTAATGTAGTATTTATAAACGTTCCATTCTAAAGACTGTGAAAGTGACAAACATTTTTCAATATTAATAATTCATTCTTAATATTATAATTATCTGCCGACACAATAAATTGTATCCTCAGAAACTCAATGGACGATCCTAAAGAAATTAATTAAATAATAAAAGAAAGTCAGTGATTTCTTATGCCGTGGATGCTATGGGTAAATCTATCATGTGTGTACTGATAATATTTCAGTACAATTGAGTCGTCGTATTTATTTATATTCTTTAGCAATGATAAAGGTAGTTATTACCATGAAAACAGAAAATGTTTTTATTAGTTACAGAAGTTACTTGTACACAAGGAAGTCGTGCTGTCCTGAGCTGCGTAGGACGAAAGCAGAATAAGCAAGAATCTATGTTCTAAGCATTGCAATAATAAAAGAAATACTACAAAGTAGAAGTACTTGAGTTTTATTGAAGTTCAAGATAAGACGAAAGCACTTCAATTGGTGACCCCGACGTGATTCTCTTAGTCTTCAACGTTGGAAGTTACCAATTGAAGACCAACTTCGAAGAATAATTTCCCAAGTAATTCATTCAAGTAACACAGAAGCAACAGACGATTCTTCGTTAAGGTATGTTGCCACTACCTCAACAAATGCGCGTTTCGCTTCCTCCGTTTTGGGAAACAATGCCAAGTTTATGGTTTGCGCAAGCCGAGGCGCAATTTAGTCTGTCAAAAATTAAAAATGATAGGAGAAATTTCATTATGTAATGACGTGTCTAAACGTACGAATTTCACAAGAAGTCCAGGATATTATAATGGATCCCCGCACTGATAAATACGAAACGTTAAAGTGCGAATTAATTACTCGACTCTCTGCTTCTCAGGAAGAAAGAATTCGCTTACTCATACCTGACGAAGAACTAGGAGACGAAAGCACTTACCCACTGGCCGTCGACTTTTTATTTTTGATAGTACGACCAAAATGTATTTTTAATTGACACTGGTTCCGATGTTTCCCCCAAAAATACGTCTCACGTAAATTGCTGTCAACAAATTTAAAATTAAAAGCTGCAAACGGATAATCACTCTCAACTTACGGACAAAAATCGTTGTCATTACTAATAGGTTTTCGCCGTTCTTTTCCATGGTAATTTATTATTTCTAACGTCGATATTCCTATCATAGGATCCGACTTCTTAGCCTATTATAGGTTATTGCCAAATTGTGCTTTCTGTCGATCAACGTGATGGTTCATTTATTAAATGCACACGCTTACCCACGCATCAAATCAGTGTTAAAGTACTGCACACTATAATAAAGTACAGCAATTACTAAACGACTTTCTGACGTTATTTAAGCCATCTGGCATGATGCGTGCCACAAAACATAATACAGTGCATTTTATTAGAACAACTCCTGGTCCACCCGTGCATTGTAGACCACGACGATTGGCACCAGATAAACTACGCGAAGCACAACTAGAGTTTGAAGCCATGCGTCAACAAGGTATAGTGCGCAGGTCCGATAGTCCATGGGCTTCACCTCTGCATATGGTCGAAAAGAAAAATAATGAATGGAGACCTTGTGGGGACTATCGTTTACTTAATGCCAGGACAATACCTGATAGATACCGATGTTCGACGTATCTACGATTGCAATACGCAAATTGCAGGCAGTAATATTTTTTCTACTTTAAATTTGGTGAAGGCTTATACACAAATCCCCGTAAATCCGGAAGACATCAAGAAAACTGCAATAACAACACCATTTGGGTTGTATGAGTTCCCATATATGGGATTTGGTTTTAAAAATTCAGGACAAACCTTTCAAAGATTTATTGACAGTATTCTTCAAGATGTACATTCTTTTTGTTTTGCTTATATCGATGATGTTATTATAGCTACCTAGAAGAACACTACGAACATTTAAGAACCATTTTTCAAAGACTACAAGAATACGGTATTTTATTAAATCTGGAAAAATGCGTTTTTGCTCAAACAAGTGTTACCTTGTAAGTGTACGATGTCACATCGCATGGTATCAGACCGTTGTCTTCAAAAGTTGCGGCAATTTATTCGCAAAGTTTCCGAACCTTTACCACCAGACACTAAAACTCTCAGAAGGTTGTTAGGAATGCTTAATTTCTATAGGAGATTTATACAGCAATCTGCAAGTACGCAGATACTATTATTTCAATATCTTCAATCTTCTAAAAACAATATTAAGATTCAATGGACTTCTACATTGAAAGAATCCTTTCAGAAATGTAAGGACTCACTCGCCAATGCTGCTACTTTAGCACATCCCCAATGTAACGTGCCTTTAGCTCTTTTTACAGATTCATCTTCCATGGCCATAGGCGCTGTTCTACAGCAGCAAATTAATTCCAAATGGCAACCCTTTGGATATTTCTCAAAGAAGTTATCTAATGCTCAAGCACAATGGCCAACATATTATCGAGAACTACTGGCAATATACGCTTTTATACAATACTTTCGATGTGCATTTGAAGGACAACATTTCACAATTTTTACTGATGATAAACCCTATGCGTCCTGTGCAGGTAAACCAAATTATTTTTATATCTCAATTTACCACCGACATCAGTTCGTCAAAGGCGGAAACAACATTGTAGCTGACTTTCACGTAGTGATATTGGTGTTGAAGCTATTACCAGCTCATTTTTGAATTATCAGCATCTAGCCACATTGCAAGAGGACGATGAAGAGCTACACGCCCCTACAACAACGTCACTTCAATTGCAACGAATACGTATTCCGCGTTCGAATATTTTTGTATGATGTGACATCAGTTTATCACAATCTTGACCATTTATACCAGTTTCTTGCTATATTTAACATGGCTCATCCATATGCGTACTATATTTAACATGGTACATAACATGGCTCATCCCGGTGTACGCAATACTGTAAAATTGGTAACAGAGAGATTTGTATGGCCTTACGTGAAACGGGATTGTACTGCTTGGACCAGAGCATGTCAAATATGTCAGCAAAAAAAGACTGTACATATTCATGCCCCACCTACACCCTTTTTAACCGGAAAACATCGTTTTCCCATGTACATATGGATATTATAGGACCACTTCCTGTTTCTCACGGCTTTAAGTATTGTTTAGATAGACATTGATAGATTTTCTCGCTGGCCAGAAGTTGTTGCATTAAAAACCATTTCTGCTGAGAAGATAGCATTCACGTTTATTCAACATTGGATTGCTCGATTTGGAATCCCGAAGATCATCACTATCGACAAGGTCGACAATTTTAATCCCAATTTTTCAACCATTTATGCAAAGTTTTTGGCATACAGCACAACCATACAACTGTGTGGCACCCACAATCCAATGGACTGGTGGAAATATTCAATAGAACATTAAAGTCCGCTATTAAATGCGTTATAACTTCAACTTCTTGGTATATGCAACTACCTATAATATTATTGGCACTTCGTTGCATGTTTAAATCCGAATTAAATGCATCATGCGCAGAAATTGTTTACGACAAAAGTTACGCTTGCCGTATGATTTCTTTAATACTACGAAAACTTCTTCATATTGTACTAAACTTCATGATACCATTATGTAACGTTACCAATATGTAACGTTTTAAAAGATGTTAACCCTCGTCAGAGCAAAGAAAAAGACTCGAAGGGATACTTTGTGTATAAAGATTTATTTACTTGTTCATATGTTTATCTTCGATTGAAGTGCCGTCATGCAAATTATCCCCTCCCTATTCAGGACCAAACCCGGTTCTCTCCAGGACGTTAAAAACCATACGTATTATAGTTGATTCCAAGACTGTTAACGTATCCATTGACAGATGCAAGCCTGCTTATTTTTTGCAAGAACAATGAACTTATATACTTCGTGAGGGGTTATGTACTGATAATATTTCAGTACAATTGAGTCGTCGTATTTATTAATATTCTTTAACAATGATAAAGACAGAAATTACCATGAAAACAGAAAACCAAATTTCTATTACCATGAAAACAGAAAATGTGTTTATTAGTTACAGAAGTTACCTGTACACAAGGAAGTCGTGCTGTCCTGAGCTGCGTAGGACGAAAGGAGAATACGCAAGAATCTATGTTCTAAGCATTGCAATAATAGAAGAAATACTACAAAGTAGAAGTACTTGAGTTTTATTGAAGTTCAAGATAAGACGAAAGCACTTCAATTGGTGACCCCGACGTGATTCTCTTAGTGCAATGGTGATAGAGTGCAATTTAAGCACATACATCTTCATTAGTTTCTAAGGAAAATGCCAGTTTTCGTTACATGCCTCTAAAACACGGTACTTTGTTGTTCTTGAATCACGTGATTGTGATCGTGAAACTCGTGTTTTTGCAAACTTTCACAATTACAGCTTAACACAATTACAGCTAAAGTAAACTTTTAAGATTACGTTCGCATATCTGAGTAGTTTCATGGAATAAAACCGGCAGTTGCTTGTGCTTTAGTTTTACTCTGTGTCGCATTTTCAACGAGCCTAGAGCAATCCCTGAAGCCAAAAATGCAATGTTCAAATGTTCATGCTAAAATTTTGCGTCAATTGTAATTGAAAAATCTAGAATGTACTTCGCAAATAACATGGTGTGTCACAGAATAAATACACGAAAATGCTTGAAGTCCAGAAAGTTTTACACAGTGTTTCTAGACACTTTATTAAAAAAATACATTTTGTGCAAATTGGAAAAATAAAATAAGGTATCTACCGGACTTTCGCAGAGTTTTTTTACATATAATAAAACAGTTGATTGTTGAGTGAATCTATTTTATTTATTATTTGGCTGTTGCTTCATAAGTTTCTTACTAAATTATTTTTCTTAGTATTCCTAAAATAAATATTAATTCGTATTTACAAATGCAAGTGTCAAAACTTCACTTATCCATGGTAAGATCTATGGTCTTAGTCAACTGCCAAATCTATTTCTAGACGAATATCTCGTAACGAATCTTTCTAAGCCTGAAAATTTCTGTTTCCTACAATCGAATAAATCCAAAGTTTAGAGCATCCAATGGTAGTATATGAGATGGGAGAGGATGTATTAAGAAGGAAAATAAAGTAAATATTTTATTTCAATTCTTCAAATGTGACATTCCACTGTCCATGGCTAGAGGGGCTGGTTAGCGGGCCAAGTGCCGAACCCTTCAATCTTCACGACAGGTGCACAGTTCAAGAGAGGATCAAGGACAGGATGAAACCACGCCAAGGTAAGATGTAATATAAGGTCATGGAATACCGTTCAATATAATTCACACACAACTTCACCATCATTAGTACAGTGTTTGAGCAGAAAAGTAATTTCAAAAAAAATAATATATTTGGAGTATAAAAGAACAATCTGTAATTGTTATGTAGAATGGAGGTAGAACGCCGAAGGGACGAAATAATAAATTAAAAGAAAAAAAATTATTTATATATACAAGAGTATTACAATGTTGTAAATATATCTATCGCTAATAACCTCAGTAGTTGATGCGACATCAAATAAAATAAATTTTTAAAAAATTAAAGAGTATTACAAACAAAAAGTAATTTTCTTATACTTAATGGATGTCTGGTGCCAATCACAGGTATGTTTAAGGAAATACGGCTCAGAAAATAGCATTTTACAAATAAAACAGAAAAAATATAATGAATGAAACACAGCATTTAGGTATACGACCAAAATTATGTCATGAAAAATCATTTCATTCAAGGCGAAAACAGCGAAGCAAATTTATAAGGAAACAAGGTGTTTTTACTGCAAGCTAAGTCAGTATACATTTTGATTAAATAACAGGTTTCTTTATCTTTACAGCAATATTTCATTATAAAATTAAGGGAACATTAAGTTTCCTTCGTAGCGGTATTCAGCAAGATAGTACACATTACGATACTACTGTCACAGAAAGTGATATCTTCACGTAATAGAACTGGCATTTGTACATTTCCAATAAGTGTTAAAAACAATCATTCCTTTTTAGACACAGAAACAAGCACTACTGGGAAAAATATTGGCCTTCTGGTAATTAATATACATTTACACAAGTGCAGCACGAGTTGTCTGCCGAAGATTTTGAAAATAATTTGGGTTACCATCTGCCATCATTATTAACTGGTTTGGCATTGTCGTACGATTTGATTATAGTTCAATAGGAGACCTTGCACCAATGCGCAGCGTATGACGGCAACAAAAGCAATCCACCTTATCAGGAAAGAATTTCAAGTCCTTTTTTATGATCTTTTAGATTAAGAACTGCTATCACGCGTCTGTAAATTCCAAGACAAAAACCAAATATTTCTGAAAACTAGCAGAAATGCACAACATACAGAAACTTTTCGTCCTCCTAGTGTCATTACTCAACATTTACTCAGACATACACCATTATTATAGGGAGAAAAAGTGGAACATCTCCAACTGATCACTTTGATCCATGCCACAGTTGCCATATTAAGGAGTGATTTTTTTAGGTGGCCTTGAACATATCATTTTTTATCTGTTCCCTATCTATATACATATAATGGGATATCCGGTAATGGGATAAAATTGTAAGAAAACCATAGCACTTCCAATGATACGCAGTGTCTCATTCGATTCGTTATTATACGGATTATATATTTTTACTGTACAGATGATTTACTGAGAGATATGGTGAAACGGTTAATTAATCGGTCTGTCGCACCCAAGTCAACCCGATCAAAGTCATGATTTGTTAGGGGCGAAAATACCCTTCATACGCCTGCCTTCGCAGGGAAAAAGCCGGCTGTCCCATGTTGTAGATTTATTCCTTAAAAAAATCAAGCCTAAAAGAAGCCTCTGAGCTAAATTTAAAATCTCCCAAGTGGTACCAACTTTCTCCGGTAGAGCGTGAAAGGAGCGTAGCGAAATTTGCGTGGTCAGACGGAAAAGCAAGCCAGGTGACCTGAGTGTCGCCACATAAAATGAGCCATCATTAACTTGAAGAGAATTGAACTGAGAGCAGGGCGAGGAGCTGGTGGTCACTTGGGTAAAAACATAAACAATGGGTCGCGCTCACCTGGGCGCCGAGGGTGATGGCGGGGGCGGGGGCTGGGGCTGGGGCGGGGGCGGGAGGCGCGCAGGTGACGAGGTAGAGGCGCTGCGTGGCGGGGGCGGGGCCGGGGGCGGCGCCGGGGGCGGGGCCGGAGGCGAAGGTGTCCAGCGACTCCACCACCACCCCCCGCCACGCACCGTTTTTCTCCTCCTCAACCTGTGACCGCACCACGGGTCAGTTTTAGTTTCGCTCATTTCTTCTGGAGTTTCTGCGATCATCTCCTGTTGATGGAGCCTTGAATTGGAAGTCTTTCGCTGGGATTCGCTTTAAAAATCTACCTACACAAGTTATTACATTGCTTATTAAATATCCTTATTAAATTGCTCGGCTCGAACGAATAATTCAACTTTATTTGTTTTGGCGGTGTAAGTCACTCGCCTGACTTAGGCTATTGAATGGACACTAATGCCATTCTAGACACCTAAATTAAAAGCCAACACAGACCGGCTCTAATATCCTAAATGGCCTCATGTCCATTTTAAGTGCATGTAAATATAAATGCATGAGAGTAAGGGGAGAATAGGAAGGAGAGATCGCGTACAGCCCGTGGCCCGTTTGTTGGTGTCCTTCTTTTGCATTCTCCTGATACTAATCGGAGTGAATCATGAAAATTACCCATCAGAACAGCCAGACGCAAGAGTTCTTCTCCAGACAGCGACTGAATTCTACCTAGTCGAAAATCCATCACCGTCGGAACTCAAACCTTAGGACCTCCCTGTATTAAACGCTGCTGAGACAGCGGACAGCTGAGATTATTCAAACCGTTAGTCACCGTCAACAGGAAAATGTTCGAGAATCGGTCGTCTATGTAGCTTCGCGGTAAAAAGCAATTGAGCGTAAACCACTGAAGTCTTTGTCGATTTCATGTGGGCGGAGTAATATTTTGATCAATACAAAGAAAATATTTTTTATTAATGAATAACTTTTATGTAACCAACCGTCAGAAATAAACATGATACGGTGTTTCAACGCGAATTTGGTGTTAGTGTATTGTACCCAAGTTCGCAGGTTCAAATCCGATCGGAGCCGTGGATATTTAAGGGCACAAATCCTTCGCACGCATTCCTTCGAAGAGAACATAAAACTAGACGTCCCATGTTGCAGGTTTACTCGATATAAAAGATCCTCAAGCTTTAAAAAGAGCCTCTGAGCTAAATTGAAAAGGCCTGTTTCGTCGTCTGAGTAATACCTTCTTTCTCCGCCAGGTGGTAAAAGGAGAGTAGCGAAATTTGCATGGTCACACGGATGGCCTGAGTCCTGCCACTCACTTAAACTTTGATTTAATAGAATTTGAGGTCATTTTTCAAAAAGGCCTGTTTTGTTAAAGGTCAATGTTCTGGATTTGAAAATTGTGAGCGCGCAACCCGAAGCGGGGTGTGCTGTGCAGCTACCCCAACAGGAGAGCCGTGCTGCATTGCGGTCGCCGCCGCCTGCGGCTGCAGGCTCATCGAGGCCTGAGGGGGCGGCGGCGCGGGGGCGGGCGCGGGCGATGGCGGTCGACCAGGCTCCTGCTCCGACACCGGTGGCGCTGCAACACAAGCACAGCAACCTGCGATCGACTCTATTGTATCTGTCACTAAAGTACTTACCACTGTCTATTACTATTTAATATTGAGCACACCTTTTGCTTGTAGTTCATTTACAGTTGAAATTGATTTCTATAACTATAAAAAATATTTTTCAAATATTTTGATTTTTCTAAAATAATTATTTTCTAAATTCATTTTTTCGTTTTTTTTTTTTTAAATTTTGGCCCTCAAGAAAAGGTGCGCAGATAAATTTCTTTCCCCACACGTCATATACAGTTTTTACTGTTTTTTGACAAATAAATAAATAAATATTAAACTATCACAATTTTACATAGTAGTATAGCTCGACCAAGCGAAGAATGAAGGAGGTGATTGTGGCACATCGTGGTACTAACAGTGTAAACACGGGTCTGTACAATCAGTCTCACTAACAAAAGTCGCGTGGAGCATGAAGCGAGTTGTTTATGGGTGTAGCTTTGGGAAATACGAGTTATGGATGAATTCAAACATTTTGTATTCCTCCGCATTCATCTTTTTTTACTTTAGGCAGTAAAGTACCAAAACATTAAATTTACTGTCACAAGTATTTAAAATATTCTTCATTACAATATTTTAGAGTATTTGGATGTAGAACATACTATAGGAATAATGATATATCCAGAAAAAAGTGATAAGAGAGAAAGTCTTCGTAGGTTATTCGAAATCAAGCTATCTTCGTAGGTTATTCAAAAAATAGAAAAGCTTATCGTCTTTTTGATATAGAAGAAAATGTAAGTCAAGGGAGTAGAGATGTAATATATTTAGAAAATGAGAAAGAATTAATAAAAGAAAAAGATTGTCATTTAGAAAGTTTTAATTGGTTCGCAATTTCTAATAGTAAAGAACTATAGTAAAGACTAATGAAGTAACAAATATTGAAGATATAAATATTGAGGAATATTCATTACGGTGGTAATTGCTTCTTAGGTAATAAGAATTTGATTTGGTATATATTCTGAGAAACTACTTAAGTTAAATTAAATGATTTACAAGTATATGAATGTTACTGTACAAATTGTCTGCTCATCAAAGGAATTCAATTAAAATTAAATTATTCTACCGAAAAAAATAACATTTTATTTCTTCTAATACCAGGTGCAGACACGTCCAAATACTGTTAAAATATTAACTGGAAAGATAACAGAATTGTGACAAAATAAATCCCGCTTTCCCTGAAACAGTTTTGCAGGGTCCCATTTTTAATTGGATTTGAGTGTCCTTATATCTCCGTCTCTGTCGCTTCGGCTGTAAACACAGACGGTGACGTGCTCCAGTAAACATCATTCTCAACTTGGTGGAGTTATACACTAGAAGGTAAAAATAAAACTTTTTCTACGATCGTATAAAAATGAGGGGGGATTCCTGCTATGAGTGCCACTGGTTAAGTAGTTTCCTAACACATCAGCAAAATTTGTCGTCGCCTCACGCACGGAAGGGAGCTTGAAAGTATAGGGTTTTTAGCACGTTTTTGGGGTCCTTTATATCGCAAAATTTGTTTTTAGCAAAAAGGGTCCGTGCGCCTGTGACTGATCAGTCTGACTGATGTCGCGAACAAACTAGGAGTGGAGAGTAATTTTTGAGCTACTTTACGTAGAACCCAAACAATTCTAAATTTGAAAAAAATGGCCCCACCATTTTTATATTTCTTTTGCTTGAATGTAACAAAATACGCTCATCAAAAGAGCTCAGATTCGATTTTTCACTTGCAATATTTATCTGAAATGTAAAAGCCAGTACTAGGACTTTGACTCCGATATCAGAGATAGTATCGGGCTTAGTGAGTATTTCAACTCCCGTCTCAAAACTGTCAAATATTTCTCCGAGTTGGAAATAATTTTGAGCGTTCAGATAGTACCATAAAATAATTTAAGAGACAGCATAACTTTCTAGCACTACTGGAAAGTATGCACTTTTGTAGCACTAGTTCCTTAAGAAGTGAAAGAAGAGGAAATTGACATTTTCAGAGAGAGGAGCATGACGAAAAGTGAAACCCTTATTTTCTCGCGAAACTACCAAACATTCAGGATCTTTTATATCGACTTGACAAGACCCACAATGGCGACTTTTTTCTTACGGATTTCCTTTCTAATTTTTACTGGTTTAAACCACTAATAACGCCTAAAACTTCAAAACAGCGAAAGGTAGTGAGTGCTGTGAAAGGAATTTCCTTACCACATAAATTTCCTATTCATGTATCTCCGAAGTTTATTTGTTAACGGTCGTGGCGTCCATGGCACCTGCAGACGGTGGTTAAGCACACTGGCTCGAAATTTGCACGTACAAAATTAGCTATGATGATATTCGATTTTCGTGTCATGTCACCCATGAGGCATGTATAAGAACTCCGTCCACGTCTATCTGGCAAAATTAAATTCTTCAATTAATTTCCACGTTAAACGGTATCATATTGGCACAGTGAGAGGGCAATACAAATCACCATCAATTGCTTAATTGAGATATATGAAAATGTTCGAAGTATTAAACATTTCGGAAGATTAGGGGTAAAAACGTAATCCAGAAAACCCAGGTTGGATCTCTATTCAGGGGAGTTGAATCTAGATAATGTTGTCTACAGTTAATATACGTAAATATGAATCGAAATAACATCGCTACGGTGTCCGAGGTTGCTAAACCACTAGTGTATAAAAAAGCTCGGTCTGGCGGGGTCGCGGTTTCGAATCCCGCAAAAACATAATTTTTTTATCCGTGTGTTGTGGCAGGTTGGGCCATCTAACTCACCATGGATCACACTTCCATGGAAATATCTTTTTCCCTTGGCCTGTTTGGGTGGTGTAGAAGAGGCATTTGCCCTTCGTCGACATCTGAACGGCACTATTCCTTTACATCTAAATTCCCACCAGTAACTGTGTCAGGTAGAGATTTTCCGTCAAGTGGCGTTCAATAAGGGTGCACAAGGTGCGGACATGGACTCGACACCAGCTTTGTATTTTGCAATGATCGACATCGTCTTACATATTGCCCATCAATTTCGTTTTCCGAACTTCATCGTTCAATTTTAACAAACATCTTCGTCTTTTTCATCAATTTCGTGTTTTAGTTTGTCTTTCGTCCTTCGTCTTTGGTCATTCGCCCTTCATCTTTCGTCCTTCATACTTCTTCTTTATCGACTTGCCCTCCTGACTTTCGTCATCACCTTTCATTTTTCGTCTTTCGTCTGTTGTCTATCGTCTTCCATCTGTCGTCTTTTGTCTGTCGTCTTTAATTCTTCGTCTTTTGTCTCCTTTTTTGTCAATCGTTTTCATTTCTCGCTTTCGTCCTTCGTCTTCGTCTTACTTCTTCGTCTTTCGTTTTCGACTCACGCCTTTCATTTTCGACATTTGTTTTCATCTTCGACAATCATCATTCGTCTGTCGCGTTCGTCATCCGCCATTGGCTTTCGTCTTTCGTCGTTTGTATATACGTCTTCGTCTTTCGCCTTCGTCTTTCTTCTCCGTCCTCACCATTCATCTTCTTATTTCTCTTCGCCTTCCGTCTCCGCCGTACGTTTCTCGTCCTTTGCCTTTCGTCGTCCGTCGTTCGTCTTACGTCTTCGTCTTCGTCTTTCGTCTTCCGTTTTCGTCTTTTGTCTTTGTCTTCCTCTTTCGTCTTCGTCGTTCGTATTTCGTTACTGGTCTCTCGTCTTCTTCTTTCGTCTTCGTCTTTCGCCTTTTTCTTTCGTCTTCGTCCTTTGTGTGACGTCATTCCTCGTTCGTCTTTCGTCGTAGGCCATTCGTCGTCCGTTCTTCGTTTTTTGTCGTTCGCCTTTCGTCAAACGTCTTTCGTCTTCGTCGTTCGTTTTTAGTCATTCCTCATGCGTTGATCATTTTTCGTCGTTCGTGTTTCGTCGTTAGACTTTTGCTTTCGTCTTTCGTCTTCGTCTTTCGTTTTGTCTTTCGCCTTCGTCATTCGCCTTCGTCTTTCGTCTACGTCCTTCGTCTTCGTCTTTCGTCTATGTCTTTCATCTTCGCCTTTCGTCTTCGTCTTCGTCTTTCGTCTTCGTCTTTCGTCTACGTCTTTCGTCTTCGTCTTTCCCCTTCGTCTTTCGTCTTGGTCTTTCGCCTTGGTCTTTCGTCTTCGTCTTTCGTCTTCGTCGTTCGTCTTCGTCTTTCCTCTCCGTCTTTCGTCTTCGTCTCTCGTCATCGTCTCTCGTCGTCGTCTTTCGTCCTCGTCTTTTGTCTTCGTTGTTCACTTCCACGTTCGTCTTTCGTCGTTCGTCATTCGTCGTATGCCATTCGTCGTCCGTTCTTAGACTTTTGTCGTACGCTTTCCGTCATTCGTTTTCTTGTTTCATTTTCGTCGTTCGTTTTTAGTCGTACGTCAAGCGTTGTTCATCTTTCTTCGTTAGTCTTTCGTCTTTGCCTTTCGTCTTCGTCTTTTGTCTTTGTCATTTGTCATCGCTTTTCGTTTTCTGTCTTCGTCTTCGTCTTTCTCCTTCGTCTTTCTTCTTCGTCTCTCGTCTTCGTCTTTCGTTTTCGCCTTTCGTCTTCGTCGTCGTCTTCGTCTTTCGTCTTCGTCTTCCGTCTTCGTCTTTCGTCTTTGTCTTTCGTATTCGTCTTTCGTCTTCGGTCTTCGTCATTCGTCTTCGTATTCGTCTTTGTCTTCGTCTTTCGTCTTCGTCCTTCGTCTTCGTCTTCGTCTTTCGTCTTCGTCATTCGTCTTCGTCGTTCGTCTTTCGTCATTCGTCATTCGTCGTACGCCATTCGTCGTCCGTTCTTCGTTTTTTGACGTTTCCCTTTCGTCGTTCGTCATTCGTTCTCGTCGTTCGTTTTTAATTGTTCGTCATGCGTTGTTCATTGTTCGTCGTTCGTGTTTCGTCGTTAGCCTTTCGTCTTCGTATTTCGTCTTTCATCTTCGTTTTCGTCTTTCGTCTTCGTCTTTCGTCTTCGTCTTTCGTCTTCGTCATTCGTCTTTCGTCTTTCGTCGTCGTCTTTCGTCTTCGTTTTTCGTCTTCGTCATTCGCCTCAGTCTTTCGTCTTCGTTTTTCGTCTATCGTCTTCGTCTTTCGTCTTCGTCTTTCGTCTTCGTCTTTCGTCTTCGTCTTTCGTCTTCGTCTTTCGTCTTCGTCTTTCGTCTTCGTCTTTCGTCTTCGTTCTTCGTCTACGTCGTTCGTCATCGTCTTTTATCATCGTCTTTCGTCTTCATCATTCGACTTCGTCTCTCGTCTTCGTCTTTCGTCTTCGTCCTTCGTTTTCGTCCTTCGACGTCGTCTCTCGTCTTCGTTTTTCATCTTCGTGCTTCGTCTTCGGGCTTCGTCTTCGTCTTTCGTCTTCGTCTTTCGTCTTCGTCTTTCGTCTTCGTCTTTCGTCTTCGTCTTTCGTCTTCGTCTTTCGTCTTCGTCTTTCGTCTTCGTCTTTCGTCTTCGTCTTTCGTCTTCGTCTTTCGTCTTCGTCTTTCGTCTTCGTCTTTCGTCTTCGTCTATCGTCTACGCCTTTCGTCTTCGTCTTTCGTCATTGTCTTTCGTATTCGTTTTTCGTCTTTTGTCTTCGTTCTTCGTCTTCGTCTTTTGTCTTCGTTTTAGTGTTTGTCTTTCGTCTTCGTCATTCGTCTTCGTAGTTCGTGGTTCGTCTTTCGTCATTCGTCGTACACCATTCATTGCCGTTCTTCGTCTATTGTCGTTCGCCTTTCGTCGTTCGTCTTTCGTTTTCGTCGTTCGTTTTTAGTCGTTCGCCATGTTCGTCGTTCGAGATTCGTCGTTGTTCTTTCGTCTTCGTCTGTCGTCTTCGCTTTTCGTCTCGTCTTTCGTCTTTGTCTTTCGCCTTCGTTTTTGGTCTTCGTCTTTCGTCTCCGTCTTTCGTCTTCGTCTTTTGACTTCGTCTTTCGCCTTCATCTTTCGTCTTCGTCTTTCGACTTCGTTTTTCGTCTTTCTCTTTTGCCTCAGTTTTCCTCCTCGTCTTTCGTCTTCGTCTTTCGTTTTCGTCTTTCGTCATCGTCTTTCGTCTTCGTCATTCGTCTTCGTCTTTCGTCTTCGTTTTCGTCTTTCGCCTTCGTTTTTCGTCTTCGTCCTTCGTCTTCGTTTTTCGCCTTCGCCTTTCGTCTTCGTCATTCGTCATTGTCTTTCGTATTCGTTTTTTCGTCTTTTGTCTTCGTCTTTCGTCTTCATCTTTCGACTTCCTTTTTCGTCTTTGTCTTTTGCCTCAGTTTTCCTCCTCGTCTTTCGTCTTAGTCTTTCGCCTTCGTCTTTCGTGTTCATCTTACGTCTTCGTCTTTCTTCTTCGTCTTCGTCTTTCGTCTTCATCTTCGTCTTCGTCATTCGTCTTCGTCTTTCATCTTCGTCTTCTTCGCCTTTCGCCTTCGTCTTTCGTCTTCGTTTTTCGTCTTCGTCTTTCGTCTTCGCCTTTCATTGTCATTTGTCTTTGTCTTTCGTATTCGTCTTTCGTCTTTTGTGTTCGTCCTTCGTTTTCGTCTTTCGTCTTCGTTTTTCGCCTTAGTCTTTCGTCTTCGTCATTCGCCTTCGTCGTTCGTCGTTCGTCTTTCGTCATTCGTCGTACAGCATTCGTAGTCCGTTCTTCGTCTTCGGTCGTTCGCCTTTCGTCGTTCCCCTTTCGTTTTCGTCGTTTGTTTTTAGTCGTTCATCATGCGTTGTTTATTGTTCGTCGTTCGAGTTTCGTCGTTCCTCTTTAGTCTTCGACTGTCGCCTTCGTCCTTCGTCTTCGTCTTTCGTCTTCGTCTTCGTTTTTCGTCTTCATTTTTTGTCTTCGTCTTTCGTCTTCGTCTACGTCTTTTGTCTTCATCTTTCGTCAGTCGTCGTCGTCTCTTCTTGTTTCGTCTTCGTTTTTGTTTTCGACTTTCGTCTTCGTCTTTCGCCTTTGTCTTTCGTCATCGTCTTTCGTCTTCGTTCTTCGTCTTCGTCATTCGTCGTACGCCACTCGTCGTCCGTTCTTCGTCCTTTGTCATTCGCCTTTCGTCGTTCGTCTTTCACTTTCGTCGTTCGTTTTTATTAGTTCGTCATGCGTTGTTCATTTTGCGTCGTTCGTGTTTCGTCGCTAGTCTTTTATCTTCGCCTTTCGTCTTCGTCTTTGTCTTTGTCTTTCGTCATCGCTTTTCGTCTTTCGTCTTCGTCTTTCGTCTTCGTCTTTCGTCTTCATCTCCCGTCTTCGTCTTTTGTCTTTGTCTTTCGTCTTTGTCCTTCGTCTTCGTTTTCGTCTTTGTCTTTCCTCGTCGTCTTTTGTCTTCGCCATTCGTCTTTTTTTGTATTTGTCTTTCGTGTTCGTCTTTCGTCTTCGTCTTTCGTCTTCGTCTTTCGCCTTCGTCTTTCGTCTTCGTCTTTCGTCATCGTCATTCGTCTTCGTCTTTCGTCATTGTCATTCGTCTTCGTCTTTCGTCTACGTCTTTGACTTCGTCTTTCATCTTCGTCTTTCGTCTTCGTCTTTCGTCTTCTTCTTTCGACTTTCGTCTTTGTCTTTCGTCTTCGTCTTTCGTCTTCGTCTCTCGTATTCGTCTTCGTCTTGTTCCTTCGTCTTTGTCTTTCGACTTCGTTTTTTGTCTTCCTCTTTTGTCTTCGTCTTTCGTCTTCGTCTTCGCCTTGGTCTGCGCCTTCGACTTCGTCTTCGTCTTTCGTCTTCGTCTTCGTCTTTCGTCTAGGTCTTTCGTCTTCGTCTTTCGTCTTCGTCTTTCGTCTTCGTCTTTCGCCTTCGTCTTTCGTCTTCGTCTTTCGTCTTCATCTTCGTCTTTGTCCTCGTCTTCGTTTTCGTCTTTTCCCTTCGTTTTTCGTCTTCGTCCTTCGTCTTTCGTCTTCGCCTTTCGTCTTCGTCTTTCGTCATTGTCTTTCGTCTTTCTCTATTGTCTTCGCCTCTCGTCATCGTTCTTCGTCTTCGTCTTCCGTCTTCATCTTTTGTCTTCGTTGTTCGTCTTCCTCGTTCTTATCTCGTCGTTCGTCATCCGTCGTTTGACATTCGTCGTCCGTTCATTGTCTTTTGCCGTTCGATTTTCGTCGTTCGTCTTTCGTTTTTCGTCGTTCGTTCTTAATCGTTCGTCATGTGTTATTTATTTTTCGTCGTTCGTGCTTCATCGTTACTTTTTCGTCTTCGTTTTCGTTTTTGTCTTTCGTGATCGTCTTGGTCTTTCATCTTTTTCTTCGGTTTTTATCTTTCGTCTTCGTCTTTCGTTTTCGTCTTTCGTCTTTGTCAATCGTCTTTCGTCGTCGTCTCTCGTCTTCGTCATTCGTCTTCGCCCTTTGCCTCATTTTTTCCTCCTCGTTTT